>DWPW01000756.1:0-10554 GCA_018252015.1 Astraptes brevicauda
TCTGATAGGTGCGGTAGGGAGACATACTTATTAGCAACGCATCTGTCGCTGGCCCTAGATAAGACTGTGGTCCATCAATCAGAATCTGGGGTTGATTTCAGATATCCATGAGCGGCAGTGACCACTTACCGTCAGGTGGGCTGCATGGTCGTTTGCTACTTCCATAACATAAAAAAATGAATTTATTGTGCAAATTTCATAATTTAGCATTCGTAGTATCTATGGGCTCTGCGATATTAAAACAGAAGTGAGTCCTTTCGCATTTATGAATAGGTATACATTTTTATAGTGAATCATCTTTTTATTTTTATTATTTTACTAACAATTTCTTAGCATGAACCGTTTACGTATTATTATTAATAATAATAATATAATCTGATATAAATTAAATTACTACTATTTGAGGTTCAAAGATTTGTATAGGAATCCATTTTGCGATTCGGATTTAATTTAAAAAACATGAATTAATGTTTCATATTAAGTATTAAAATAATATGAAATAAACTTTGCAGTACTTGCAACCCTATCTCTGCATATTTCTATAAATTGCAGTACTCACAACCCTATCGTTGCATATTTCTAGAAACGGGGATGCAGAGAAACTTGCTTCGTATGCTTCGCTAAACAAACGTGTGATATGCCGTCATGGCGGACGCGATCACGTACTCTGACTCTTGTTTGTTTGGAACTTATTTAGTTCAACAATTTGTATTCGTACGAGTGTACTCCGAGTTCTCGCTAAACGAATATTCTTAGAGTCATTTAATGTAACGCCTTTTAATGTACTTTTGAACATGTTTCGGACACATTTTGATAAAACTAAATATATGTCAACATATATCTTTCAAAGTTATAGCTACATGTTCAACTCCCCTAATTACATATTATTATTATTATTATTATTTGGCCTATAGTCTAATCGTTCCGACTAAGCTTAAGGCTCGCCGCCAAAAACCGCTGAAGTTGTAAACTTTAGGACCAACAGCAACTACACAAGAGGGTGGTTGAACATTTTGTGGTTCGAATCCAGCGGCACCACCGCCACACCTATTTCTGCCTAATAGCAGCAGTGTTAAGCGCTGTTGTGTTCGTCTGAAGGGTGTGGTAAGGAAGACATACTTATTCGAGGCGTTCCAACTTAGTCCTCAGGGGTAGCAACGCATCTGTGACCGACTTAAGGTAGGACTGTGATCTTATCTGGGGTTGACTACAGGTGGCCATGGGCGTGACCATTTACCATCAGATAGGCTGCATGCTCGTTTGCTACTTCCGTAACATAAAATAAAAAAAGCCTTTTCAGGTCCACTGCTGGACATAGGGGAGGCCTATGTCCAGCAGTGGTTTAGAATAGTTGTAAATACATTGCAATACCACTTCTAATCAGTTAAAAACGCATCAAGTTCTGTTCCTGGTGAAACAAACAACTAAAACTCAATTTTTGGCGTTAGTTCTGGACAATAACACTTACATTTCACTTATTAATTAATTAATTTAACTGAAATATAAGTGGTTTTAAATTTCGAGCTTATAAATTTTACTTTCACTTCAAAATTCCGCATAATTGATGCAAAAAATAAATTCATCAGCAATATTTTAATAACTTAGCTGATATTTTAATCTGGGCACACGTTAATGGAACTGGGTCAATATATGCGGTTAAAACTGACCCCATCGCGATTGAAGTGTTGCTTGATAATAAAAATATGTTGTTAAATAATTAAATAACTGCAAAACAAGCTCAATCTATTGGATCCATCAAAACCAAATAACCTGATCGAATAACTCCACTAACTCTAGAACTAATGATAGGGACTGAAAAGCTCTTTTCATCTCATGAACGCATCATTATACCAGCTCCAAGTTTCTTAACAATAGTTTATATCAAACTACATATATATATATATACAAAGTTTAATTTTGATTCAATTTCGCGGTGAACTAACAATGTGATTAAATCAAATTATAAACTTTTTTTTATGTTACAGAAGCAACAAACGAGCATGCAGCCCATCTGACGGTAAATGGCCACTGCCGCCCATGGACGTCTGTTATCAACCCCAGATAAGATCACAGTCCTACCTGAGGCCGGTGACAGATGCGTTGCTACCCCTGAGGACTAAGTTGGAACGCCTCGAATGAGTATATCTCCCTTACCACACCGTTCAGACCAGAACACAACAGCGCTTAACACTGCTGCTATTAGGCAGAAATAGGTGTGGCGGTGGTGCCGCCGGAGTCGAACTACAAAATATTCTACCACCTTATTAATTATTTATTATATGGCAAAACATGTCGGCAGCTAAATATACGCATGCACGCCGTTTTCCTCCCGTTTGCCGTGCGTGTAAGAAACCGTCGCCCGCATGTGTGTCAAGTCTGTTCATACAGATTTTCAGCATAGACAGGCGAACGTGTAACCGCGCAAATCTTAGGGCAAACACCTTTAAAAGAGGCCTATGTGCAACATCAGACTAATGCCATCTGTAGGATAAATGGCACGCCAAATTTTATAAAACAAACAACTAGGAAAAATCCCGACACCTTAAAAAAGTGATAAGAGGAAAACGATTGTGTACTACAATATTGAATTAGTATAGTAATTTAGTATAATAAAGTCGTACATGTGACAAACTTAGTTCACATGGCCTTAACAGTCACCTACAGCAGATTGTCACGACAATTATAACTAACCATTTTTAGATCTGTTTTATATGTTCACAGGGGTTCCGTACCACCCGGAGCGCGTTTCGATCCCTTCGGCCCTCCAGGCGGCCCCATGCCCGGCCGCCGCCCGCCCCCACCCGACGCGGACCACCTGCCCCCTCCGGGCTTCAACGATAACATGTTTATGTAGATAACACAATATGTATCTGTTTACCTTTGTACATTAGATGTCTCGAAGGAACAATAAAATTTAACTTCATGTTATATCACTGTTTTTCTGATTTTACAGATATTGTTTAAGATAATTCGTATTGATAATCGTTGCATAATATATATCGATTATATAGATATTTAAAATTGGTTGTTATATAATATTTCTTTCCGCATTACCCATATGTATTTATGTGAGTTATTCAAAATAAAATTAAATGATTATTAATATATGCTTCATTTTTACCTTTTGCATACATGTAAGAGACAGCAGTTCGCAGAAAGTATAATATCTATCTACCATCTATTATGACAAGAGAGTTTTTATTAAATTTGATTATTAATTAAGTTTCAATTCAATTGTTTTTATCACGGTTTTTATCATACCTTTAATATTCTTGCCTTTTATCTACTGATTTTGCATCAGCATATCTGATTATTCTTCTATCTTCTATATATATAAAAATGAATGTTTGTCTGTATGTCAACGATGAACTCAATAACTACTGTACCGATTATTATGAAAATTGGTATATATATGTATTATTCCATGGAGAAGGTAGTTGTACTGATTTTTCTTTAATTTATTTTTGTTGTTGGCGTAGCAACGCGCGCCGGGTACAGCTAGTTATGTATAGTTCCATATAATCTACATGCTGCAAAATTTTAAATAAAGTAAATACTTTAAGATGTAGTGAACTTACAAAAAGTTGATACTAATGATACGAATAAATGCATAAATATGATTAAATCTTACAATTACAACAAGACTATTTCAATTACATAATTAATCTTCTATACTTATTATAACACAAAGTCCTCAAAACCTGTCTGTCGTTATGTTATCTATTTTCTCAAAATTTACTGCATCTACCCGTTCGCAGGTTTGGTTTTCTCTTTGATTAAATGTTATAACATAACCATTACATTTGTTTTGTCAAACTTTCGCCTTTATAATATTAGTAAGTAAGATAAGATCAGTAAGATCTTATTTCGGATGTTTTTGATTGTAATTGTGGCTCATATGGATTTTACATTTGAGATTGACAGTGGTAATAACGAGGGGATTTTTTTCTCCGTGTTACTACTTTCAACTGCGGTAGTAGTACACGGAATAGAATTCCCCTATGCTACTACTGGCAGTAAGAATTGTAGTAGCACGGGGAATAAACCTCACATTTATGCATCGCGTCTTGAAGGAATAATTAGACTAATAGAAATACTATAATTCCTCCAAGCGTCGCGTATGACGACAAGTGACGTAACAAATGTCATAATTGACATTGGTATTGCTATAAAATAACCTTACATGAATTTAAAAAAGATTTTAATCATAGAACTGAATGATTGTGTCCATATTCTTCGATTTCAACAATATATGCGATTCGTGTTACATGTATATAGTCCATATACACACTTGTCTGACGTGACAGTTGATGACACTATTGACAGTTAGTCAGTCAATCAGCTGATGACTCACCAGCCCTGAGTAAATCTAAATTGATTCTGGCGCGGCACAACACAATTTGTGTTTCACAAGGCGTCGGACCACGTTGCAACAAATTGTTGTGAACGCCTCTATACAAAAAGTGTGAAACTGATGCCATTCGGATGCATCACAACACGCCACGCCTGACAAACGCGGCGTTAGCCCTTTGAATTTAATCTCTGACTTATTTTACAATGTTAATCGATGACAAAAAAATGCAGCAATTTTTCCCACCTCCATTAATGTCATTGCTAAATAATTTCATGAGCCCAAGCGTGAGCCAACCAGCTTATTGCAAAATAGGCAATGTCATCTAAATAACAAATGGGTTTGGTAGATTTTTTAATTGGAAGTGCTGCAACATTTTATTATATTTTTTAGGTTGGCAACGAAAACTTCAGTCGAGTGAATTTTTCTGTGCGTAGCACACGTTTTTCACGTGTGTTGTTAATTTCCCAAGCTGTTCACGGCTAAATCCGTTCAACTTTTATTCAATGTGTATGGCTGTGGAGGTAAGTGTAAATATTAATATATTTTTCATATAGTTTCATTCCAAAGTATAGTATTTGCGAAAGGTCGTGCCCTCATAACTAAGGACGTCACGTACAGGCATTGTGGAATGGGCATCTGATTTTCCTTTACGTATTATGTTCCGTATTATCATTATGCGTCCCTCGGTATATATGTACGGTACCCAAAATATGGTTTAAGTGCGTATGGAATACACTTTCATTATACTCCTTTGGAAAACTATCACCCAAACTGAAAGTTTGAACACTCGTGTTAATGAAGATTAATTTTAGCTTATTACCTTGTTACTTCGTGTATACAGTTTAAGACAATGTAATACCTTGAAATACCGACATAGGTTTAAAATGTTGTGCAAATTGTTCCCTATAGTGGTCTGATGACTCATATTGAAACATCTCTGGTAACCTCACTGGACTTTAAGTCATTGCAAATGAATTGCTAGACTATGTACATGTATATTTTATTGTATTATAAAATATTTTAAAAATCGAATAACTGTTGATAATTTTTTTGATCTTTCAATTCATGTACTACCCTCTTTGTTTAGAAATGGTCTTTATAACAAACCTAATTGTTGATTAAAATGAGTTGCCTGTTAAGAAATAATTGTACTGAAATACCATTTTACTAGAATAGAGAATAGTAAATTTAGTAGAAATCTTAAAGTACTGCAAACATAATACTTTTGATTTGCACATTAAGTAATAGATATGTATAGTAGCATAAAACTGCTTGTAGGTTAACATTATTTTTCATAAGTAATTGTTGTGATAGATATGATTTCAATATTATAAACATTATCTAAACTGATTCCTAGTAAATGTTCCAGTTTTGTCTATGAAATTTTGCTGATATTGATACTTCTTGATATGAATGATTTTTTTATGGCTGCTCTTTTTAGATAATCATAGGCAAATTCGATTGAATTGGTTTCAAAGCCTAAGATAACTCCGTTATTAGAACTTTTATTACCTATGCATTGTCTGAATTTTATATTAACATGGGCCTTTGCCGCTGTCCTGATATGTAATTTATGAAAATTTTATTTTTGTTGCATATAGTTTCATCATTTTTGTTTACTGTTATTAAATGACATTACAAAATAATATAAGTATAAGTAATATTACTAATAATATATATACATGTATATAATTATTATCATTGGCTTACTACATCATACTGCAATCATCTGGTCAAATATTTTGTCATTTTGTTAGCTTGTGAACTCAACTAACTTTAGTTACGGAATTGCTACTTACCTGAGGTTTTTATACTTGTAGCAGGTAAAAACCTTTAGTCATTGTTACTCTTTTCAAAGGCATCTACCTGCACTTGTTATAGTAGTTATAATTACCTATTATTCTAGTTGTTTAGCTGACTTCCTCGATTATTTCGCGTCATTTTAAAATAAGATAGGTATGATGTTTGCTTTCGGTATTTATTTCCTATTCCTACTAACTGAGCACCGTGATTTCACCAGTACTTAATAAATGTAATAAAACTTTACATTGTAATAACTTTTAAAAGTGTATCTACACTTCAGAATATGTACAATATATATACAATCTGAATTAAAATAATGATTTAATGTTATCTTAAGACATATCTAAGTTCATGGGCTATAAATATGTTAAATGTATAGGCATGGATATTTATTAGTACTTCTCTTCTACTAAACAAATGTTCAAGTGACGCACGTCAATCGTCACTATTTTGTGCCGCATTTCAAATGTACAGTGTGCCTATTCCATAGGGATCCGTATAATGAATGTCGATTGACGTCATCACGGGTGATATAGCTCATGTTCACAAAACATTTTACGTAGATCTCATCAAATGCAGTTAGCTGCGTGCATAACATGGTTTGATATAGGCGGGATGACGTCACGATTGCATAATGTTTTATCGACGCGGTTAAATTATACTTGGTGGATTAACTGATTGTTCACGGAATCAAGCACGTACAAAGTTAGAAGTGCTGATAATAAAATGAAATGTTTATTACTTATTTCTTTCATCATTTTAATACTTGTTGTCGATATCGTAAATTCTTCAGTGGTATGCTTTCATAGAGCTTTTGTTTGAACTCCTAGACATCTTGAATGGGGCGTGGCGTGGGACGTCGACCCGGCCTTGGTACGCGTATGTTGACCCTGCGCAGGCGCTGGTCCGTTACCCCGAGAATCCACGATCCTTCCCGACCATTTACGAAACGATGTAAATATGCCTATCTATCGGGCGTCGCCATTACAGTTCGATTAGCCTCGCGCCTAACTTACAAATGTGCCGGCATTTCCGATGGCGTCACTGCTCGTTAGTTAATTTCTATGTCCCAGAATAAGTTTGTTTCAATTATTGTAGATTGATGTCTGAATATTATAAATTAAGCACAGAATAGGACAGAGAATTTAAATATTCATTGTCTTCTTATCCTGCTAAAAATATCTATATCCATATTTTCCATATCGCCGCTGACTATCGCATTGAAGTCAATCGAAACCCAAAACAACGCTACGCTTACGCATTTATTCCATTATCTCGAGCATCCATATATATACGGTGCACACCTACATGAGAATTAGATGATGATTCACGATAGGTTTATTTGGTATAAAGTCACGTATTATAGTCGTTTATTTTTTTACGTAAGAGCACTTATTAAGTGTAGTCTAGATCTTATAATAAAAACTGGATGTCCCTAATCTCAGTTTGTTTTTTGTTTCTTTATTTGCCCGCCCCCGCCGGTCCTGGCTCGTTTTATTAGAAAATGCCACAAACATTCCCCGAGAATTTCGGGCGCGCGCCCCTGAGATCGAGTCTTAAAAGCGACCATTAAGTAGACGAAGGGAGAGCCGGCCGACTGGCGATATATAAAAACTCCGGTTATTCTGCAAGGGCTTAGGGTCGTTGCTCCAGGCTACGCTATGGCGAGCTTTCGAACCCGAAGGGCGACGCACTCGGCACGTCCTTTTTCAACCACTACACGCACCACGCATGATTGATGAGATATTTATCGAAGTCGAAGAATCTAGACCAAAAGTACCTATAAGAATGTTGGCATTCGTTGTAGTGCGGACGACCTTAACTTCGTAAATAATTGTACTTTTGACATTTTGCCTGTTTCTATGCATTATTGCTGTGCAGTTAAGGACATTTTCAGTGCTCGCATTGAAAGTATAATTCTGTAGTTTTATTGGATTATAAGGAGTGGTTATTTTTTATTTATTATTTATATACAAATGTACAAAATATTTATCTGTAGCAAGTCAGTTTTATATTCATCGTAGAAACCTGTATATCATGTTTATGTATGATGATAACCATTCTCTAATTAAAATTCCAAAATAAGATATTGGTATACCTAACTACCTTCGTAATTATTAAATGAACATTAAACTCTTATTCAAACCGTAGGTATTGATGATAATTATGATCAGTCAAACGGCAATGCGGTAAAACTAGTAGCTAACTGGATCTATAGACCAGCTTTTACAGGAATGCGTAACACCAGCTTAAGAGACCTCCCCTAAACATAAAACTTATAAATATAGGCAGGCACCTGCGTCGGACCCGCCTCGAAGATATTTAGAGGTGAATGCACTGACTGTCCCGTATTTGCAATTGAAACTACATACATGAACGTACTTAAATCTAGGGGAATTTTTTTAATACTTAGGTTTTTATGTTAAGTCCATAGGTGTGTAGGATAATATCTATGGCTTGGTAATGGGTCTTCCGGCTTATGCGTTTGGTTTAAGTGACAAATTGACAATGCTACGTTAGCTATATTTTAAAGGTGTTGGAAACCTTTGTAGTTGGACTCCGGCGGCACCACCGCCACCACTATTTCTGCCTCATAACACATTGGTGTTATGAGGCAGACATATACAGAGACCAGAACACAGCAGCGTTTAACCAGGGTTAAGGCAATGGTTAATGGCAAGTGGCCACTGCCGCCCTCGGACATCTGTAATCAATACCAGCTAAGATCACAGCACTACGTGAGGTCGCCTGCAGATGCCTTTGAGGACTAAATTGGAACGCCTCGAATAAGTATGTCTCCCTTAACACGCCCTTCATACCAGAACACAGCAGCGTCTAACACTGCTGTTATTAGGCAGAAATAGGTGCGGCGGTGGTGCCGCCGGAGTCGAACCACAAAGGTTCTACCACCTTTAAAAACATACTGTACGTAAATCCTAAAAAGTTATGAACATAACTGTATTTCTGCTTTTTACAAAATCCTCATTGCTCTCATTAACACCCTTTTATTAGCTTGGTGTATGATGTAACGGGCTCTGTTTGTAACGGAAACTTTGAACGTGAATTTGACTGATTTTGAAACTTTGTATACTTATCCAGGACCGATGACAATGCAATTATATAGAATATATATATATATATATATAGTTAAAAAAAAAATACCCTTTTGTGTAAAAACTAAACTAAAAATTAAAAAATAGTTATTGTAAAAATACGTGGGGTGCCTTTTGAGAAATAAAAACGCTAATCTATTCACATGTCTGGCTGTCAATGAAATATTTAAACTATCGACACAGCAATTTTCTGAGCTGTTAATCTCCTTTTATGATGAAACCTTTTATGTAGATCGTAACTCCTAGAGCGCTGTTATAATAACTATTAATCCTATTAACCTTAGCACCCAATCATCTTTATAATTATTTTAATAGGTTGTTCCTCTTTACGTCACGTAGATTTTAATTTTCAAGCAAAGAGTGTCATACGATTCTGATTCATTTGAAACTTTGTACACTTATCAAGGACCGATGGCAATGCAATAATTTGATATATATTTTTTTGCTTTTTAGTTTGATTATCTCCAAAAGCGTGCTTTTTGAGTTTTTTACTAAACTGTATTTTTTTATAGATTAATACACCGCTATATTATAATACATTTCATTGAATCCTAAATTAAGCTAAAATTGAAACTTGTGTCTATTAAATAGTGTCTGTGAAAATATAATCGACTGCTTGGTTGTAAGCAGACAACCAAGCAGTCGATTATATTTTCAATAGGTACACAATTATATTGGACATAGCTATGTAGTTTGTCCTACAAATATTTGCGTTTCCATAAATAGCTAGCAGAATGGAATTACGTTTAGGTAATCGCAAATGTATGTAGAGGTAACTTCGTATGCAGAAGGTCGGGTTTCTCACGTTGATTAACATGTAAGCTATTTTGGATACACTAACAGACATTAGTTTACATCAATTTATATACAGGGTGGATTTTCAAGTGTGCGTGGATGGCTAAGTTCGAAACTATAAGAAATATCGAAAATGCTGAGAGGAGTTACGAGGCCGATTTTGATTCAACCTAAAACGGCATACAAAGATTTTTAAAAAGTATCTTTCCCCGGCCGGGATTCTGACAAGTTCATTTAGTTATTAAAAAAAACCCTCCATATTTTAAATTTTTTACACCATCCGAAATGAAGATTCAATTCTGGAAATGTACACTACAAATTAAACGCTCATTCTTGAGAAAATATATTTTTTCCATACTATCCCTGAACTAACCAATTCTTCAATATTTTATTGATTGGTTTCAATATACATTTAAAATCTATTCTCCTGCCCGTCATTACCTACCTAATATATTGAGCATGACTAGATTGTCAAGTTTTATACTTTTT
>DWPW01000757.1:0-10551 GCA_018252015.1 Astraptes brevicauda
ATTGAATACACAAGGATAAATATACAAATTTAGAGACTTAAAAATCAAACGTATATTGAATGCGTCGCCACGCGCTGTCATCAAATTAAATTAAATTGTCACTTCATGTATTTATTCACTTTCACACGTGTTGTACACGTAGCATGCTCGTACGGCGCAAACCCTTCTCATTCTTGGGTTAGTGGTCTAATATGGATTTTTATGCATGTCATAAATGTTCTTCAAAAAGGGTGCAAAAAGAGCCGGTGATGCATTGGCGACTCCTCTGGTGTTGCAAATGTCAGCCTTACCGTTAGGTTAAATTACAAAAAAAACTTGATACCCAACTATGGGTTGATTTAATGGACTACAGCAAACACGACCAATTAATTGTACGTGCAGCGTAAACTGTTCAGATTGTTCACAAGCAATATATGCTTATAACGAAGCTGATGTGTTTGGCCACCAGTCCTGAGCTTGGTGAACGGCTCGGTGTTCGTGTCGGTGCGGCTGTGCTCGCTGGTGCTGGGCGTGCTCACGTTCTACTTCGGGCTGGCGGGCGCCGCGCCGCTGCTGCTCCGCGTCGCCGCGCTCTCCGCGCTCGTCTCCTTCCAGGTCAGTGGGGGATGCGAACGAAAGTGGGTCTGTTGTGAAGCCTTTTGGGCCTCCCAGAGTGGGGAATACGGGTCTCAGGGTATTCCCACTTTCCCCACAGATTCTCAAGGGATCAACGGCTTCTGGTACTGTATGCGGCGATTGGGCGGGAGGAACTGATGATCTGGTACTGTATGCGACAGTTGGGCGGGGGAACTGATGATACAGGGCTAATAGATACCCAGTGGGGTATGGCTGTGTGATTGATGGGGGCTTCTAAAATAAACCGAGAACACAGACACAAAGGTAGGTTAAGACAATAGACAATGCAAAAGTTAGTTTTGAAATTTATGATATAAATGTTGTATGGTATTATAAAAAGTGTAGTGATGTCGTTTATTTATTTATTTATTTATAATTATAGTTTGCGAAATTACAGCTTGCGCCACGACTTAACACACATAACAATAACAAATAAAAAATAAAAGTTTAAGCTATACAATTATGTAAGATCTGAAACCACAATATTTCTAAAATGGTACATGCATGATGATTACTAAGAAGTTATTAATGACAATGCAATTCATACTAATATTTAGAAATAAAGGTATTTATTCATTTTGTTCATATGCCAATGTGGAACGTCAAAAATGATTATATAATTCTGCCAATCATTGACCTAATCGTCCTTATCTTTACACATGTTGCGTTACTGATAAAACAGAGTTTTATGTAGTTTTAAGTTTGAGCACTACATAAATGTTTAATAAATAAACAATATTTTTTACAAAAATAAGTGAATCTATAAAATTTTTCCTCAGGTGTACCTAATGTTCAATTTCATCACCGAAGCCATCAAGCAGAGGCAGGAATCCCGCCAACAGGCACAAAGCAAGCCCAAGAAAGAGAAGAAGGAGAAACCCAAGAAAGAAAAAGGTAAAATGAGGACAAAAGACCCTTTAAACTATTCATAATCTATTTAACAAGTATTGTTCCATTTTGTAGTATTTCTCCCTTTCATTAAATCAACTTAGACATGTATAAAAATCTCGTCTTTAATTTTAAAAAAAAACTACTTATTATACTTACTGTAGAAAATACAGCTTCTCTTCTCTGATTTTAATAAAACGCGAATAATTGCGCAGTTACGAAATATTTTCTTTGAGAGCCACCAAACTACGGCGATCTATTGTCTTTTCATTCTAGTATTCTAGTTAGAATGATTCTTTTTTATACAACCTACGTATAATTTTCATGTGCGAGTGAAAATTTAAAATAAAACAAATAAAAAATTCAAAAATAATAAAATAAATAATATTCATGGTAAAAACACATTGCGTCGCCTACAATTACATATGTATATGTTGTTTGGGTTGTTTTAACTTTCGAATGTAAGTGAAAATATGAAAGTATGGCTCTATACATACATTAATAAATTTCAGACCTATTGTAATGCGACAAGTTTTAACTGTTTTGAGTTCGTTACAAAACGATGTATACATATATAACCATAGTTGCATTGCTATTCGTAATTACTCACTAACAATACAACAGTAAATTATGAATTTGTTTTTGTAAGTCCGTGTTAAAAATATGTCCATGTTAAATCATATAAGCGCTTAGATTACAATTGTTTTGCATCAAATACCTATATTTACTGTTGGAAATGGACTTAAAATAGAAGACTTTTTCATAAACGTGATTTTAAATGGAAATTAGTTTCGATGTTGTATTTTTGTTTGGAACCTGGTAATTAAATAAGTCTGACGCATAATGTAAACTTTGCAAAATGTGCACGTATTTTTTTTACAAATGACAAGGACACATTAAGTAAAACATTTTATCACATTTCATGACACTAAGCTGTTTTTCTTTGTGCTATATTTTGATGAGATTATTGAAATATTGATTGGTTAGGTATATTAATATTTAAAATTTTATGATGGAAAAAATATTATGTAAAATGATTTCTTCAGCATATGCGAGTATTAGTATGATTTTTCATCTCTTCAATAATATTATATTTATTTTAAATTGTATTTTTAATTGTTTATTACATTTATCATTTATTTCATCTATTTTACAAATTTCTGTACACAATGCAATGAAAGAAAAAAACAAAAAAAAAACTATGATCTTGATAGTTCACTTTTTGCTAGAGGTAGACAAAGAATTCAAATCTAATTTATTCTAAACGGTTTCATTTAGTTGAACTTCAAAATTTTATAACCGTTTGAAGGGCAGTGTTGCTAATTCAGAAAAATCTGATTCACTAGCCTGAATATCAAGTCACTTATAATCAGTGTAAAAGCATCATGTTGCTGTTCTGAGGACCTAGGGGCTCTCGGGAAGTGCTCAAAGTGCTCAATTGAAAAGAGGGATCTGAATAAATCGTTTTTATAATATTATTAATTTCGTCGAATGATGTTTGCAGTGAAGAAGGTGCACAGCGAGGAGTCGGACCTGCCCGAGGTGGACCAGAACACCAACAAGACGCTGCGCGCGCGCGCGGCCGCGAAGGCCAAGTAACACTCCGTAGATTTTGTACGTAAGGTAATCCCATAGGTTGTCCCTTTCGAGGTAGTAGATTTTTTACACATCTTTTATTTTCCTCTATCGTTTTTGCTGTTATATAAGTTCTAGTGAATGTATTGTCGACGCACAAAATGAATGATGCATTTGTAATCGATGTTCGATGTTGCCCTCCCTAAAGTAGTGTCGTGATCTATGTAAACGTTATATTTATATGAAATATTGGTATTTAATCAGTGTATAAACCCGTGGCATTGTATCCGATGCCGAGTAGTGAACGATTGAATGTAACTGTCGTGTCGATGTATTTTATGATACCTACGTTCGTTAGATTACGAAACACACTATTGTCGTAAAGTATAGTGGATACAGGGTTGTAAAAATATCTTTTAAAATGTAAACTAAAAGTAGGTTTAACTGTTGTTTATATGGATATATTGATAGTGATTATACAGTACTGTGTTTTGTACACATTAAATAAAAATTCCATTTCATATTTTGCATTTCGATTTTGAAGTTTTTATGCATCATGAATTCCAATATGATTAGTGCTTTTTAAATTGTTTACATTTATTTTTATATTGCCTTTACATAAGACGGTCATTACTATTTTTATAACAACCTAAACACTTTATTCCAGATATAATGAGTCGGTGCTTCTGTTTAATTGGTTACATTCTGTTGTGTTAACTAAATTCCTTATCTGATAATATAATTACAGATTTTTGTGGGGATAATATATGTATTTATAATGAATTGTAAGAATGAATCCATGATTGTTATATACTCGTGTCTGTATTAAGCCATTATGAAAATTATTCTTCCTAAAGTGAAATTATGCTCATAAATTAATTATATAATTTCTATGATGATTGTCAATTTTTAAAGCTTGATGTTATTTTTATTTGAAATAAATTTTGTAAGAAATATTCTATTGTTCTTTTTATTTTTTTCCCATTTGAACAGTATTAAATAAATGTAATTCATTATGGTTCTATGTACCATGCATAAATTGAAACTCGATTTTTAGTTCGACGTAGAGGAACCTATAACAGTCTTAATTTTGGGTATATTTCTAGTTTTCTACCATTAGTCAAATTTAAAGGGGTAATTTTGATCTCTTAATTTGTATAATTGAATCTCCTTCGTGTTATGATTTTAGGAGTTAATCTATTTTGTAAGTTGGCATGATAAATACCTGTATATAATTAATTTAAAGGACATAGAACCCTCTGTGGTTCGTCCCCGGCGGCACCAGCGCCACACCTATTTCAACCTAATAACAACAGTGTTCAGCGCTGCTGTGTTCTGGTTTGAAGAGTGTGTAAGGGAGACATACTTATTCGAGGCGTTTCAACTTAGTCCTCATAGCAATGCATTTGTGGCCGACTTTAGGTGGTACTGTGATTTTTATCTGAGGTTGATTACAGATGTCCGTGGGCGGTAGTGGCCACATACCATCGGGTGCGCTGCATGCTCGTTTATTATTTCCATAAATTAAAATATAAAATATGTAATACGCTACGCTACACTTTTTGAGCCTAAATATAATTAATTATATTATTACAACTCTTATGCCTGTTGGTAATAATAGTCAAAGATATAAAAACAATATTTTCTATCACAGTTTATAAGCGTGTAAACCGTAATAATGTCTCCGGAGAAAGACGCCATGTTTGCTTTCATTCATAATATGTATAACAATTTGGGTCAATTAAAAACCGTTATAACTAATCGTTGTAACACATACGATTTTACACTAGTATTTGCTATGCTAGAGAGTAAAATTCATTGGGAAGATTTGTCTGACTGACCTTAAAAGCTAATTTCTAGTTATTTCAGCAATATTTTAAGACTCTTTAAATTTGTGTTATTGCTATTCCTGAAACCTATATCAAACTTAGTTTTAATTATAAAGACGTTCCAGACTTTCCAGTAATTAAGATGAATAGAATACCTGCATCATCAGTGCATTTATTATTATAAATTCAGTTAAGACTTAGAAAATTTGATGATATTTCCAACTATGCTGCTGTAGCCACTTAACATCAAGCGGAATGCAATGATACTTCTATTGTATAAAATCAAGACGGATACGAGGAGGTACTACGACCGTATCAAAATGAATGTCCCACGCGTATCCGCCACAGGCTAGGCCGCTTGACGAATCTGTAAACGCTTGTAATAAAACCAATTAATTTGTCTGTAGATAGTTTTTACAGACAGAAATTTGTGTTTTTTATTGCGTGGTATTTTCCTGTTTTCCAGGTAACATGTGTAAACAAATAAATCATTGTAATAAGCGAAATAAAAATAAAATTATGAGCGTAACTTTAATAGACTATTGTTGGATACGTATAAAGTATCCTGTTAATTTTATTATGAATGGTTATGACGCGTACCTACTGATATGTAACGTTGATTAGTATTATTTACCTAGTGATTTAATTTACATGCATTTCAGCTAATTGTTTGAGTTCTCTTTTACGAGTATATACCTATATATAATATATATAGACCCATGGGCGTACCCACGTTCTGGGTCAGGGTGGGCAATTCAGATTTTTTTAAACCGGGTCCCAAAAATAAAACTCAAAAATACAATAAGCTAATTAAGCTACAAAAAATATTTAATAAAACATTACATTTGTGCAAATTGCATTTTGCACTAAACTGGGACGATAAATTTTATCGACAACAGTAGATAGTAACCAAGTATACAGAATCCAGAGGGGGCCTGACTGCCTGTAAATGAAATTTATTAGTTTGGGTCAGATTAAATTTGTCAACACATTAGAGGCGATCGCTGCCGTAGGAGCTACTCAGACTGAATAATCCACCAGGATCCCGCCGTCATTAAGGACAGAAGTACTGTCACACCCACCAAACAGTGGGTTTTTTCCTTTATGCAAATGCAGCAGCAGCATAACCATTGGAGACCCGCAGGGTAGAGTTCCCACCCCGCTATCTACGCTGCTCTAATACGCATTGAAGCAGCGTGGTGCAGTGCGCTCCATTAGCTCGCGTAGACATTTGCCCAGCAGTGAGTAAAAGGGGATTGCAAACAATGCAGAAGATCGCCGCGGCTTGTGCGCCCCACTTCATTGCGAGGGATTATTTTAGTTGTACGTAATTTTTAATCAATGGTATCTTCAAAGTAGTCATTTAAAGAATAACATGGGACTATTATTATTACTTGAAGATACTGTGATGTTTTTGTTTATTACACAACGCAAAGTAACAGTGAATATACAATTTTGGTAAGACTCATGTAACAACTATCAACATTTAAAGGTAGTAGAAGCCTTTGTGCGCCGCTATGTTCTGGTTTGAAGGGCGGATAATTGATATACTAATTCGAGGCGTTCCAACTTAGTCCTCAGGGTAGCAACGCATGTGTGATCGACTTCAGTTGGGACTGTGATCTTATCTGGGGTAGATTACAGATGTTCATGGGCGGTAGTGGCCACTTACCATCAGGTGCGCTGCATGCTCGTTTGCTATTTACATAACAAAACAAATCAAGTTCATAAACAAAAAGGAATTTATCTGTGCGCGCTCATTGTTATGATTCCACAAAATGTTACACTTTATTATACCTACTTGTAATATCTTTTAAACTTCATCCAAATTACATGCTATAATAAACAAAATTCATATATATTAGACGCCCATAGTTCAGTCATTTAAAACAAATTGTTTATGGAATATATGAAAAACCATGAGGAAAAAGTGAAATCAGTGAAATCCGTTACGTAGTTTAGAAGGAGATGACGGATAAACAGACAGACAGCGGAGAGCGACGTTGTTTTATAGTTAGTAAAGAAGATTTATAAGGACAGCCGTGATGCACCCTGATGCTCCATGAGAGTGTTACATTCTGAAACGTACTGCATTCTGAAACTTCATATTTATTTGGGCCAAATTACTTACGTATGTAATAATCGTTGCTGATTTTCAATTGTACCTAATAATATGTTGTTATTTTGTTTGTCAGGACAATCATATTTTGGACATATTATGGACCATGTCTGAATAAAAAAAATTAACTAATTAATTAACTAGCAGATAAATTGAAAATGTTTATGTGGTAAGTAAGTAGGCTATCTAGTTACGTTTTTTTCTTTATAGTATGGTATGTGTCTTTTATAATATAAAATAGATTTTTCAACTAAATGACATCTTAACAATATAGTTCAAGGTTTTATAGTTGTTTGCTGATTTTAGTTTTTAAACTGCTAAGTTTGACGCCAACTTTTTATATTGATGACCGTTAGTATTGGCGCGCATGATATGCAAGCCGGCGACGTTACCAAATCATGTATAAAAGCTGTATGGAGGTACTCAGAGCCAGTTTTGTACCAGCATCTGTGCAGCGAAGACGTTACAATGCATAGCATCGTGCTCCTACTTGTAAGCGCCATCGCGGCCGTGGCTCTAGCAGGTTAGTGCCCCCCAGTTTTTGCCATCATTCAGGCTGACTCGTCGGTTTCTGTTTTCCTTTTTGCTTGTCATTCGTATGAGTAATTCCAGATTGGATTCAGATGTCCCACTGTAAAGCAAATGTC
Source organism: Astraptes brevicauda (assembly GCA_018252015.1). Classification (NCBI taxonomy): domain Eukaryota; kingdom Metazoa; phylum Arthropoda; class Insecta; order Lepidoptera; family Hesperiidae; genus Astraptes; species Astraptes brevicauda. The sequence continues at coordinate 7,674 of DWPW01000757.1, forward strand.
TTTGAAGATACATTATGATACTTTTTTGACATATATAAAATATTTAAGGGTAATAACGAATTATAATGATGCGGATATTAAACCTTAGGCTACATAATAATATAAATGTAATGTAATTAATACAAAGCTTCATGGAGTATATTAAGTTTATATTGTATATATTATGTTTTCTTATAAATATTTTTATTGGTAAATTTTCCATAAAATATTTAGTAAGCTACAAGTAGGGTCTAAGTTAACTAAGCGGTATTTTTAGATGTGGTTGAAACATTTATGGCGATACAAGTAAGACCGATCGCCTAGATTTTTTTCTATGTGAGTTGTTTAAAAATTAATGGGACCAGTACCTACAGTTATAAAATTAACTTCTTTAAAAATAAATACGCGTATGTTTGTAAATAGACGTAATAGGTGATCTTAAATTACAATCTGTTTAACTAAGAAAACTTAAATAATAACTTATCTTTATACATAATTTTAAAACTGCTAACATATATTGAAACTGCCAAGATATATGGATACTAAAACGTTAATTATTTTTATCGTAATATATTGCAATATGTTAGCGTAATTTGTTTTAAAGTCCTCTTAAAATAATGTAAAAAATCGCAAACTTTAAGTTCACAAGTTTAATTCGGCTTTAATTATATTTACCCATAAATATCTTATTTAATTTTTTGTTTTTCTTTACAATTTTTTCTTTACAAGTCACATCTTCGAATTAAATGTAAAACGTAAAAGCTGATATTAATTAATAACGATTTAACTAAGCAGAAGTCACGATTAGGTAAGGTCGAGGTTAAAGATCCTCATAGGTACACACGAAACGATGATCTCAACCAATTTGCTGACTAACGGGTACTTATGTCCATATCCTTGATAATTTTTTTGTACATTTTTATAATAAAAGCATTGTTCACTTTGTCTATTTGCCTAATAATATGAAACCGTACTTATACACTAAGATGATAATATTTAGCGAATGTAGTTATTTTCCCAGAGTATTCAAGTTCATATCAATAATATTGATCCGATATGATTAATGGATCTAGGTTAAGAACCTGCTAGCCTGACGTCAACCCTTCTTAGAATTGCTGCTGCAAATATGTAGTTAACGGTTAACTGTGACTCTACACTTCTAGATTACTTGACGTCATTCGTTAATTTTTATTTGAAATATAATTAATTACTTTCTGTTTAAGAAAATACATGAAAATTTAAGGTAAACGTACCTACTTACAAAATTGCCTTTAAATCTTGTTTACGAAGCGATTATTCATCTATATATCATTTTGTACCTAACATTGAACACTTTGAATGTGATAGAATGCTTAGAGGTTCGACTTTGGTAACGCCCTCTCCACACGTGCTTCTATCTAATAACAACAATGTGTAACGTTTCTGTCTGAAGGGTGTGCTAAGGGACACATATTTATCGAGCCATTCCAACTTAGGTATCCTTGGAGGTGGCCGACCGCGAGAGAATGCTAATCTTATCATGGGTTGATCACAGATGTCCATTGGCGACAGACAGTGATAACTTACGATCAAGTGGATTGCATGCTTGTTTGGTATTTTCTTATTTACAAAAAAAACTTTTTATTATTGTTTAATGTCTTTATATCTCTTGCAGATATTTTAAATTAACTCGTTATGAAACAAGGTATTTTATTACACTTTGACCTTCCTTTCAGTAATACAATATGCTACGATTCATATTGATACTATTACAAAGTATACTATTACTGTATATTGTGCTCAGTCTTAGAACATATCCAGTCAAGTAAAATGTTAACATTGGAAATAAAAGATATGTTTGTAGTTCTTATATTACTTACAGAAATTTTGGGACGACCAAAGAGGACATAATAATAAATAATAATAGCCCATAATAATAAATAATAATAATAAAATGAAATAACTAATTCATGTCCTTTCTCGCCCATATACTCTTATTAACCTACAAGTAATTTAATATGAGAATAAAAATATTCGGCGTATGCACACACGTTATTATTCATAGGAAAATACTATTTATTTTTATATCCATATTTACCTCAATGAGTAATTAGGGAAAACGTATTACAGCGCCAGGTACTGCAACTTAACTTGAGTCTTGAGTAAATCTGATTGAAAGCGACTGATAAATAAGTGAAAGGCATTCAAATAGATACCCTAAATGATAAAGGGTTTTCATTGAACAAAGAGATGCGACACAAAATTCAATGATCTCTTTTATACGAATGCTAATCCACAGTCTAATCCCAATATTGAATTCCGAACTATAAAATGTGCTCACAAAAGAAATATAATATTATTCAATTTATCGAGGATTTTCTTGGAACTTTCATGTAAATCATGTAGCTGAAAATGTAACTTTCCTTACTCTACAAAATTCATATTGTCTCTCATAGAAAAGACTTCAACGAGATTAATTTATAATCTAATGTATAGGCAATAATTTTAACGAAGAGGTTTATGAAAGGACATTTTTAATATAAAGGCAATAAGATTGAAATGAAAGTATATTTTCTTGTTAACATAATATGTAATTAATATTCACCATTAAGAAAACAAAACCTTGAATCTAGGCAGTTAAGCATGTAAAGGGTCATATTTATTTTAGACTCGGAACTTTTAAAATCTATTTCACTAGGTAAAAACTTCAGTCAACATACTTTACTACTTAAAATAAATAATGGTGGTAAACTCTTTGTGATTCGACTTCGGTGGCACCACCACCACACCGATTTGTACCTAATAACAGCACTGTTAAATTCTACTATGTTGTGGTTTGAAGGGAGACAAAGTATATATATCTTTAAGGTGTTCCAACTTAGTCCTCAGGTATAGCAATGCATCTGTGACTGACCTCAGG
>DWPW01000758.1:0-10541 GCA_018252015.1 Astraptes brevicauda
GAATGCTATTGTGAGGATGCGCTATCGATTTCGTGGGAGCAGGAAGCTGTTTCGCATGGCCGCTTATAAAGCCAAGTTCCCGACAAATAACTTCAAGCTCTGATTTAGTATGATTTTGCGTGGAATAGCACTTTGTGGACCAAACACCGTGGGAACGTATTATCACTTTGCCCGTTCCGTACCTGAAAATAATTTATTGATGGATGGATTTTACTATTATTAACTAACCACAGAATTTTTATAATTTTAAACGAAACCTGGTAATGCCTTATCAATTTTGGCCTTATTGACAAATAGTTTTCAGTATACATACCTAAAATGTAAATTTGGTATATGTACTACTCGCAAACTCGTAGGTAGTAGATATTACTATTACTTATTATTGTGCGTGTACTTATACGAGAATATTTATGAATATTATTTATTTCAAGTTATGTTATGTGTTAGACCAATGCCATATAAATTTACGTTTAATCAAGTAGGATTATTTTTTATTAACTAACATTCATCCATTCTAAAAAATATTATTTTCGATGGCTTATATTTCGTACATATTTCCCTTTGCTTAAGCCTTCCTTACTGTGTCCTTTGAAACTACTTTGTAGGCAAGAATTCGTAATGATAGTGTCAGAGTAACCCTTTTCACTACGGAGATGGAATTATTAATGCACGTAGGTACGCAAAGGTACGAGGAAATAGGATTACGAGGGCGGATATAGAATTTACGGTGACTTACTTAACATTTGTCTAAACGTGTTAATTGGGGTGCCTTTGCGAATATTTCATTACAGATAGTATTTTTAGTGCGTATGAAGTCCACCTGGTTTAAAGGTGGTAAAACCCCTGTGGTTCGACTCGGCGGCACCACCGCCACGCCTATTTCTGCCGTGTTAACAACAAATAATAGTAGTGTTAAGCGCTGCTGTGTTTTGGTCTAAAGGGTGTGGTAAGAGAGATATACTTATTCGCGGCGTTCCAACTTAGTCTAATATCAAGGTTAATATCACACAGCCACACAGTTTCACCCACAAAGTTTCTACTATCTTTTAAAACGATTATTATGTAAAATTGTTCAGAAATAAGACTAAATGCACCTTTAAGTTACACATTTTTTTACGAGAACCACGAATATTTTAATGTAAAAAAGACTTTTTATTAGTTCCTGCCACATAACATGAAAGTAACATATGTACCAGTCAGTCCAGTAGTATTATTAGGTTTAGGTACAATCAAACTAGGTTTATTTTGAATTTGTAAACATTTTTTTACATTGTAGAAGCTATTTTGATCACTGCCACCCATGGATTAAGATCCACGCGTGGCAGTCACCACTTACCATCAGTTTTGCTGGATGGTCGTGTAAGAAAAATAAACTTACGGCATTCCTCGAGGTGCACTTAACCCAATACATGTCTGTTCATCTTCGCCATGAGGACAATCGCGAACACCATCACAAACCATATCGGTCGCCACACAGTATTCGTCGTTGAACGAACTCCTATTGCATCTGTGTTAATCAAATAGTTTAGCGTAACATAACATTTGTTTGTACTACATTGTTATTACATAAAACAGTATTCTTTACTTTTCTGTACAGTATTCTTTAATTTTTTTGTGTACTTTAATGATTGAATAAAAATAAACCCATCGATTCCAACGTTTTAACTCGCTAGTGTTTTTCTACAAAACCATATAACGTCTTGGCCGTGGTAAGTATTGTGGAGTAGTTCTATAGGCAAGAGAAGGTGAAACATATTGCACCCCTCTTATAAAAATAAACGAATCGATTTCAAGCGCTATTACGCTATTACTTTTGATAGCATACATGTATACGATACAGCGTGTATTGTATACATATTGTATGCACACGCACTGTCGATTCACCTTGATTTTACCGAAAAAAATATTTTTTTATTTGAGATGAAACATGGTAGTAACACGGGGATTTTTTTTTTCCCCATATTACTACTTTCAACTGCGGTAGTAGCACGGGGAATAAACCGTTATTACTACTATTGAATGTTACCTACTCATAATGTCAAGAAGAAACAGCTAATACACGTTATAATTTTTCGCTGTGGTGTGTTTGCAGTTCGCGTGAGTGTACACTAAATAGGTCGGGAACTTAACTTTGGTATTGAGATAAAAAATAATCATGTGTTCTCGATAACACTTACTTGTACGCTCTCTTGGCAAAACATTTGCAAAATGACGGATCTTCATCGGTTCTGTCATGACAATGTAGAATGCCATCACAAATTCTGGACGGCATTACCCTGCTTAGATATTCCGCGCAAATGACTTCACCAGGTTCATCAGTTCCATCCCCACAGTCATCGCGGCCGTCTTTAAATAGCTCTTTTGGTATGCACCGACCATTACGACACTTTAACTTGCCAACGGGACATTCTGCAAGATAATAAAATGTTTCATTAAAAATACGCTTTTATCATTCTTATGATTCTCATCATTCATCAATGATGGTTTTTTCATCTAATCTACATACACATACAAAGTTTTATTTGCGACAATTAGAAATTACTTAAAATTAAATTTCAAGTTTTGATTACATTGTTAATTAGTTACTATGCAAAAAAATCTTACAAAACTGCATTAAATATTTACAAATATGAACAACACACAAAGAAAAATGACTTTCAATTATAACGAGAACCGCAAAGCACATGAGTCATGCCAGTGATGTCCATATAATAAGTATATTATTCTTTAAATAGACGGTTGTCCATATTTATAATTGCAATTGTAGTGTACAAGTAATTAATAATTGTTTTTTTTTTTAAACCAAAATAAACGATACAAGTTAACATTTTGAATATTATAATGAATTTAATAGTGTTCTTTAATCAAAATATTATAATACTAAGTATAAATTTAAAACAATTTTACAAAAAAATATTCAAGCTTTAATGTTCAAAACGGTATTGTTCGATACGAATACTTCATTCTTAAAAAATAAAGGAAGATATTAATAAAATTGTAAAAGCAAACCCGGTTAAAACAAGTGGCTTGGAAAAGCTAATATCTTACCACATCCGTTATGATATGGATCTTCAGAGCAGACAAGATCTTTTTTATCACAAGCAACTTTAGCTTCATCTACTCCATCTTCGCAATCCCGTATACCGTCACACAGCTGGCTCATTCCTACACATCTGCCTCGACTGCACCTTATACCTTCGCAATTATAGAATAAATCTATTTCTGAATTGTCAGCTTTTCCTGGAAAGAAAGTATCGATAATAAATACATTTATTTTTTTCGAATCATATAATTTACCATCTTAGGCCTTATGAGTGGCAACGTATCTACAGCTTCAGGTAAAATCCTTGCTGTATGATTATGAAATTCTATTGAAGGCATTTTTTAGTATTGAACAGAATTTTATTCCCTTATTAAACCAAATAATAACTTGTGATTTATCCAAAATACGTTTAAAACACTACTATCTTCTAGATCATTTTTTATGTAATGGAAGTAGCAAACGAGCATGCAGTCCACCTGATAAGTAAGTATGTCTCCCTTACTACATTCTTTAGACCAGAACATAGCAGTGTTTAATATTGTTACAACACAGAAATACATCGGCGAAGTGGTGGTGTCGCCGGAGTCTATCAACAAAGGGTTCTACCACAAAAGATCATACAGTCATAAGAATAAATTTTACCTGCATATTTCATCTCAGACTTTATGGTTCCTATATCTGTACCTACTATTCGGTCGCCAATACCACATTCACCTCTATTGTCCATAAAAGAAGCAGCCGGATACCAACCGTAAACTGAATGACAGCTTATTATTCCAAACCATGCGCGCTGACTGACTGTTTCTCTCTAAAAACAAAAATAATAAATATGATTCTCCTTAATAAGATTATTATGTTATTTTATTATCCTTAAATGCACATCATCTTACTTGGCAAATACTTGAATTTGATTGACGGACAAAACATCGATGTCGTGAATCGCATTTTTCATTTGTTTCTTTCAATAATACTCCTATTGATTGATTATTAGCATTTTGTCCGACTGCGATGCACTTGGTATTTTCATCTTCTTGATAGTTACTATAAATTAAACGAATTACTTTAAAAAGATGTATAAATCTAAGTTAATTAAAATTTGAGATGGTTTCCTTTAGTAGTTCGGCTCAGGGGGTGCTACCTTTATTTTTACCTATACAAAAGTGTAAAGAGTTATCGGGTTTTTAGAGTATGGTAAGGGAGTAATACCTATATGAGTCGCATGCACACAAGTCTTTACGTATAGTAATGCTTAACCAACCTAAGATAGAAATCTAATTATATCTGGGGTCGAGATGGCAGTGGTTTGAAGTCGGCATCAGATAGATTGCATGCTCGTTTGCTATTTCTATAATGTACAAAATATCTATGTTTATTATATATTTTGGTTAATAGAAGTTAGACTCCATCTGGCAGGGTTGTGGTTCAGTTTTTCAGAGGTGTCAAGAAACTTGAAGGAAATGATATCAATAAAATCTTACGGTAAAGTTAAGGCCATCGGTTTTACCACAGATGAATGATTAACATTTCCTGTTAAATGTAGAAGAATAACTTGACTGTGGTATAAATATTTTTTAAAATCCACTTTAAATATTTGTTCATAAGGACCATTCGTAGAAATTAATGTTTTATGCGATCCAAGTATTACTAATAAGTGGTGTTGAGAAAATCTGAAAAAAATGTGATAATATGTTAATAATATTTAGCTCACACATACATAAGTTTTTTGCGTCGTAAAACTTACTAACTTGACATCTCTGAGGCAGGCATGATTGATCAGCACCCAAGATACATTCAATAAAACTCCAGTACATTTATAATCACCGTCGACAAATATTTTTGCGATCCAGGGCCACTGATAAATAGAATCAACAGTAGTTTTAGAACTACGAATAGTGTCTTGCTCAAAATCGAAGTCAGTAAATAGTGCAGGGTCACAGAAAACATACAAAGACATACAAATTTTTGTTATATTAGGAACACACTGCTCTTTAAGTATTTCGGGTTCCTTTATTACTACATTCCTGGCTATTTCATTGTCACGCACACTTCTGTAAGCGAATTTTACCGGTGCTCTGTTTTCAATACTTCTTTTTGTTCTGCTGTTTTCTGCTGAAGCTACTGATAATTGGTTTTCTTTAATATTAACATATTTTACAAGATACCGGTTTGCTGAACTGCAACAATTTTGATATAGATTAGTGATGCTATAGATAAATTGGATTAAATGCTAACACCATTAGTAACAGTTTTTGTTCAAGTAACAACAGTAACAATATATAAAATAGTGTTTAAGATACCTGAAACCTAAATATCTACATATATGTGTAGCAGCTTCTTGTTGTTGAAGAAGAGTCAAATTATCCTCACAAATAATATGCCAATTATCATCATCTTTCTTTGTAAGAAAACCTTCCAAATTAATTTTTGGCCTCCCGTCAAAGTCATATTCTATCTCCATGCCGTTGGTTAGAGCATCTAAAATGTTAAGAGCATAGGTATGAATACTTCATACTAATATTATAATATCATCATCATGGGTTTTTTCCACTTACAGCAATCGAATTCATCTTCACCTCGAAGACATTGTTGTATGCCGTCACATACATACTTAGAAGGTAAGCATATTTGACTTTGCTTGCATAAGAAGTAATCTTCTTCACAACCAACTGAAAAGTTATTTTTGTTAAAGTAGTGTAATAAAAATTCTTAAACATTTTTATATTTTTATTTAAACTTACAGCAATCGATTTCGTCTTCGCCCTCGGAGCAATCAATGTTTCCGTCACATATGAGTGTATTGTCAAACGTTGTCAAGTAATCAATGCACGTGCAATTAAATTCGTCAGTACCATCCTCACAATCGACTTTTCGGTCGCATCGACGCACATATGGTACATTTTGAAGAATACTGCAATTATACATTTAAAAAAATCACTGGTTATCATCATTAAATTATAACGATAAGTATGAAATTAATATTTTTCGTTTACCGTTCACATTGAAATTCATCAGGGATTTTATGTTTTTTTCTAATGATTGCCGATTGCAAATCAGATTTAACAATTTCTTCAATTAATTCACGATTATCAAAGTTTATTACTTTTGTCACTTGTAATGTATTTTCTGCACTAGGTATTTGAGTCGTGGTTTCAATAATACTAATTTTGTTATTTGCATTGTCGTTTGGATCATCAATAGGAAGAAGTGTAATGATAAGTTGATTTGATTCAGTGTTGGGTGTCATGTCGAAGTTCAAATTTTGGTCTCCTTCGACTTCTTTCTCAATAATAGAAAAGTTTTCTGACTTAAGATTACTATCGTCGATAGTGGTTGTTATTATATCATTATTTATTGTGCTTTGAAATAAATTCAAATTAGTAGTACTTTGGATACTTGACGTTTCAAAAAAGGTTGATGTAGTATCAGTATATTCGGAATGATGTTTTTGACCATTTTCCGCATGTGATTTTGTATTAGATGTAAAAGACATAGAGTTTGGGCTTACAATTGATTTTATTAAATTAGAAGACGTTTGAGTGTCTAATTCCTCACTTGTAATTATTTTTATGGGATTCGATGTAATAGTTTCAGAAGAATCTGTCACTCCTTCATCTGAATCACTGAAATTTGTCATTTCTATTGTTGATGCATGCTTAAAATCATCTTCAAGATTAATGATTTTTAATGCCTTAGATGTTGTGAAGTCTGTATTTTTATATTTTTCCTGTTGAAACAAAGCAGGTTCTTGCTTTTCCGTGTTGTTTTTATTTTCTTTTACTGACATTTTGTCGGTAACTGTTACAAGCATAGTTTGCTGAGTGGCTTCTGTGGGACTTGACCTCAAAGTTACTTTATTTTTAAGTACCTCAGAACTTGTAGATTCGTTAACATTTCTTAATAAGCTATTAATTGATGGCAACAACAGAGTGGACGTTGGAAGTAAGTTTTCTGTTGTGGCATGTGAACTATGAAAATCACAATTCAATTCATCTTCGCCATCCAGACAGTCTATAATTTTGTCACACATTCTTTTGTTGGGTAAACATCTAAATATTCCCGATTTACATCTAAATCCTGGGCATTCTTGTTTAGGTTGAATAACTGGTAAGGATGTTGAAGCTGCAATGGTTAAGTAAAATAATTAATTATTTTATATTTGTAACGAACGAAATGAACTATATTATATTTGTAAAGGTGGTAACACCCCTAATGATTTTACTCCAGGAAAGCCATAACCACAGTTTCTGCCCAATTTCAGTAGTATTAAGCCCTGTTGAGTTCTGATTAAAAAGTTATAGTAATGGCAAGAACCATCCACGATGCAACCCATTTTGTCCTCTGGGTCAAGTAGTATACTTCGCATACGTGACCGACCTCAAGCGGGATTACAATCTTATTACAGATGACGATTGGCGGTAGCCGCCATCCACGATCAAGTTGACTGTGTGCTTCTTTGCTACTTGTATTTGAGAAATTATATGTTAATGCTAGCTGATTCGCGCGGTTTCACCCGCGTTAAAGAAGTTTTTTTTTACGTTATGAAAGTAGCAAACGAGCATGCAGCCCATCTGATGGTGAATGGCCACTGCCGCTCATGGACATCTGTAATCGACCCCAGATAAGATCACATTCCTACCTGAGGTCGGTCACAGATACGTTGCTACCCCTGAGGACTAAGCTGGAACGCCTTGAATAAGTATGTCTCCCTTACCACACCCTTCAAATCAAAACACAGCAGCGCTTGACACGGCTTTTATTAGGCAGGAATAGGTGTGGCGGTGGTGCCGCCAGAGTCGAACCTCAAAGGGTTCTACTACCTTTAAAGTACAAAGTACAAAGACATATGTTAATATCTGCATAATAAATAGAAACATACACTAACGCCCGCGACGGCGGCTTCATGCATGCATAGCACGCGCCTAGTAGCCTGAGTTATGCCTTAGACCTTCAGCTATTTACCTCAGCCAAACATACAGACAGACAAAAAAACAAATTTGTATTTTTGTTATAAGTCTCATGCATACTTTCATATGCATTACGTAAAAAGTTGTTATTTCAACATTACAAAGAAACAGTTTAATTTCATTAATTTGTATAAATTATTTACTACAACTTTTAATGATACTAACACAAGTGATACATTATCCATTTCACGAATATGCTGACTCTAGTATAGACCCCAGGTTCATTCTTACGAGCGCAGCCATCGCCGTGACTTACTATGCCTGCTATATACCATTGTTGAGAATTTATTGGATTTCTGCATAAAAGTGGCCCTCCACTGTCACCCTAAAATAATAATAGAAATTTTGAAGGTGCTCCAGCTTATATAATTATTTATAATGATCTCGCACAGAGCTTATATTAAGGCTCGCAAATATCCTTAGAATTTCACAACTATAATTTTTAATGAAACTGCATAATTAAATAGTAATCCTTCAAATGATCCTTCAAGTCATATTAAAGACTTAAAGTGAAGTAATAAGAATATTTGAGTACCTGATTTAACTGAAAATATTTTTAGTATCATCAACCTCTCAATAAGGAATACAGGACAACTATTGCCATTAAATACTATATTTTTCAAAGGAGAAATTTTCGAAAAAAAAATTATAAGATTATTTTATATAAGTTACCTGGCACGCATCCCGCCCACCTTCAACAAAGCCTGCACATATTTCTTTTCCTGCTAAATCTTCTCGATGCTTACAATGATCCCATATAGGCACATTTACTTCACGCAAATGATCAGCTGTAATGAGAATGAATAAAATAGCTATTTAATGGTCCTACTGAAACTTAAGGGTTCTCCCTTCTTCTTATAATTCTTTATTTGAGGCATTCTGGCTGTGTCCTAAGAGGTAGAGCAAAGCATCTGTGGTCAACCTCAGATACGATTTTAAACGTGATGGTGCTTGATCGCAGTCCATGTGTAATAGCGGCCATTAATCGCCAGACAGATTGCTTGTTCGTTTGTTACTTCTATAGAATTGAGAAAAAACCGGTAGATATAAAAGATTTAATGTATCTTACGATCTGGACCATGTTCAACAGTTGCACCCCATCCCACCGTAGTACACATTGTGTCAGCGGCTGGTCCCCACATCCAATCAGGACCAGCAGTTTCAGGACCCGGTAAACAGATCGGTCTGACCCATCTGCTAAACTGTATGTTTGGAAAGACTCTTAATAGTGAAAGATCGTTTTTCATGTCTTCTCGATTATAGTGTTTATTGATGATGATGTGAGTGACTCGATGGTTTTGTTCTTGCGGAGAAAAAGAAAACCTTCGGAGCATTCCAACTTGAACTTCGTAATAATGCTCCCAGAATCTGGACATAACGATACATTTCTGTATAGGTGCAAATAGATTTCTATGACTCATTACGTAATTTATAAGTACATTATAAAACATCTAAACATTATACCTAGCTCAAATATATATTTTTTCATGTTAACAACGCTTAAATAATTGTAAATAAAAAAAAAATAGTTTAATGATAGTGAAGTAATCTCAAACCTACTTATGAACGCAATGTGCCGCTGACAAAATCCAATTATGCGATATAATAACACCACCGCAATGAAAGGTTCCATCGCAATACAGAGCTACCACCCAAGGCCAAGCTGCCGGTTGGCTTGGTTTCCCACCAACCACTCTGCTCTCTGTTCTCTTTTTTCTGGCATCTTTGACATCAAAATAGTTTTCCACGTTAGATCTTTTGAAACGATTTCTGAAGTAACCATTGTATGGATACGGTTGTTGTAAGAAAAATCTTTTGTTTCGACCAAATATATGATTTTCAATTGCAGCATTCTGTTGAAATTATAACTTACATGAAATTATGCGTGGGTTTCTAATTTTAGTCACGAAAAGTATTTTAATTTACCTCGTGAATGAGCTGGGCTTTTGTGAGCACTCTTGTTCCGCATGGTATATCTGAGCAAATAACGTAGGCAGCCGAATTATTGAAGCATGAGTTTGTCATACGTATTAGGCCCCCCGGTGATGTATTTAAATAATTGACTTTGACTAATGGGTCAATTGGCACATACTGTATTTGTGGCGGTCTGCAAATATCATTATATTATAATACATTATACATATCATTAATACAGTACAATTAATATAATACATTATAGTACATTCGAACATTGACATAGGGAAGCCAGTAATAGGTAATTTTGCTATGTTGCTTTATATTTAAAGAATCACATATATTTAGCTGTAAATCATGTAAAAGTATATTACTCTTATAAGTTTATCCCATTTTAAACTTGTAGCGGCTATGGAGTTTAACTTATTTTTTCCGTTAGTTGCGGTGTATTTTCCTCCTTTTCCAATAATCGTCATCATGTTATTTTTACACACGATTTTTTTTAGTTTTACGAGTGTTAAACAAAAATAATTGCATTGGTATAGACCAATATTACAACGACTACTACTACAGTACTACTAGTGCTATAGAAAACTTACCCTATTACAAGGCCCACCTCT
>DWPW01000759.1:0-10536 GCA_018252015.1 Astraptes brevicauda
TCATTTTAAAACACTGTCAGCCATAGGTATGTTATCTGTCGATTGTGACGCGAGTTCATAGAGTATTATTCGTAATAGAATTTCATAAAAAATTAAATCAGTCTGTGGTTCAAGATGGCTCTGAAAGCACTTGTCGGCCAAAGTAAGTAAAAATATTAATTTAAATTGATTATTTCTGCTTTAATTGGATGTAAATTATAGTTTTTGTTCGACTTTCGTATTATTAATACATTCAAGCATTGAAATACGTCCAAAATGCCTTTATATCTTAACAATCCCGTTTATCCAACTTTCCTTCCATTCTTATCGATGAGTAATATTCAAACACTGATGTAAGGCATGTATTAATTGTGTTATTATGATGCAAACATAATAAACGCCCTGCTCGTTAAATTGCAATTTTTGAAATATTTAAAAATATTATTAAAACAAATGTTCTAGTTTCCCCTATGAGAAGCTGATAATTATGCCGATTGATCAAAATAAGTAAACAAAGTAATTCAATGAACATTAAGTCTTTATTCAAAATCATGTTTATTACGGTAGTTATACGTGTAGGAAATAGAATAAAAATACGTTAAATCCTATGTATATTGCAGTTAAAAGTTAGAGCTGAAGTATTGATTTTCTGTCAAGTGAAACTGAGTGTAGTGGGGGCGGACCTTTACGTCATACTTTACTACCGACGATATCTTTATATCACATCAAATGAGTGTAGTCTATTAGGCTTGTTATTTCTGCCTTCCTGTCCCTTCTGCCTTCATGCCATGGTCAAGAAATTTTGTCTACTATAAAGTTATAGATTGACTTTTAAGAAAATTGAATAGATTAAAAAGTTAGTTATACAGGAATATTAAATAAAGGCTCATTTATTATTTATTACTCATCATAATTTTTGTTGAAACTGTTATTTGAAAACTACTATTCTGGATAAAAGATATATATGATTATATACGTAACATAACATTTCAATGAAGCTATTTCTTTTATTATTATCACTAATGAACCAAGAGTTTTGGTAAAGAACGCTTAAATTGAAGCTCCCATTTATATGACACTACCTAATAACACGCATATTAAGCACTGCTGTTTTGGTGTAAAAAGGTTTGGTGTGGAAAGGGTAACATCCTTATCTTAGGCATTTCAATATAGTACTCAGACTTGTAATCTTATCTGGGGTTGATGTATGGATGGCAGTGGCCATTCCCCATATGGTGGACTCCATACAGGGTTGTTATCTTAATCCATATAAACATGTTACCAACATTACCTGTTGGTTTTCATTGTTTAATTGTTACAGAATTATCAACATTTGTAACATACATATTGTGATAAATATTGTAGTAGTGTGTATAGTTTTACATGTTGTTATTTTCATAATTCCAGAGATTATGAATGAGGTGATCCGCTATCGCGGACCCAAGGGGAAGGAGATACAACGCATGGAATGGAGAATCCTAATCGTTGATCAGCTTTCCATGCGCATGGTATCTGCATGCTGCAAAATGCACGATATCTCTGCTGAAGGCATCACTTGTAAGTGTATCTTGCAGATTTTATTTTGTAAGCTAAAGTCTGTTTTTAATAGACAAAATATAATAATTACATATTGTTCTTAAAAAATTACTTAAAAATATATCTTTTGATTATAAAAACTTGCTTTACTATGTTTCAGTGGTGGAGGATATCCATAAGAAGAGGGAGCCTTTGTATACCATGGATGGCATTTACCTTATAACACCGTGTGAGAAGTCAGTTCATGCACTTATTAATGACTTCTCTGTTGGTAACCGCATCATGTACAAAGCTGCACATGTGTTCTTTACTGAAGGTAAAAATTCTCCACCATTACACATCATTTTATATCAATAAACCTTCTGTAGATAGATCCCTCGTTTTTAATCACCCCAACTTGCTCGATCATGCTTACATTTTTAGTTGCATTGGCATTTTTATTTTCGTTTTTTACAGCTTGCCCTGATGTTCTATTTGATGAATTGTCACGTAGTCGAGTAGCAAAATATATCAAAACATTAAAGGAAATCAACATAGCTTTCGTGCCATATGAACAACAGGTCTGTTTCTTTTATGTGCAATCCAAATAATTATTACTGTAGCCTTCATAGTAGAAAATATCAGAAATTCTGTTTATATATAGCCTCTTAATGATCAAATTGTTTTACATGCTGCTATTGATTAGTCTGCCCTGAAGAATTATTCAATGAACTGTGCAAATCTTCAGCGGCTAGGAAAATCAAAACCTTGAAGGAAATAAACATTGCTTTCTTGCCATATGAAAGCCAGGTGAATATCCCCTGTATTTATATGATGAAAAATGCAAATATCCACAATTATGTAAATTTAATAACGAAGGTGTTCTTAAAATGACACTTTTCTCTAATATAACAGGTGTTCTCCTTGGACTCGCCTGATACATTCCAGTGCATGTACAACCCTGCACTGGCGCAAACCCGCAATGCCAATATGGAGCGCATCGCTGAACAAATTGCTACGCTTTGCGCTACACTCGGTGAATACCCATCCGTGCGTTACCGCAGGTATGTAAGCACTCTTCAGATTCTTAAAAATACATACAAACAAACAACCGAAACCAATAAAAACCTGTTAAAATCACTTTTATTTCTGAAATATTATTATGATTTATTTATTTTTTCAGTGACTGGGAGCGCAATGTGGAGCTTGCTCAGCTCATTCAACAAAAACTCGATGCTTACAAGGTATGTTTATCATAACTATAAGTAACATAACATACTAAGACAAATAAAACAATAAATAAGAAATAATAGTTTCCTAAAAATATTTATCCACATAAATGTAAGTATGGATCTCTTTCCTATCACATGGGCATAAACCCGCATGATAAGAAAAGAGTCCTAGTATCTTCATCTTCATGTTTCTGCCAGATGGTAGACACATAAGAACATTTTAAAAATTATTTTTAAATATTTCAGAAGCATTTTTTTTTTGTTTAGGCCGACGAGCCGACTATGGGTGAAGGGCCTGAGAAAGCGCGTTCCCAGCTGCTAGTGCTGGACCGCGGCTTCGACTGCGTGTCGCCACTGCTGCACGAGCTCACCCTACAAGCTATGGCCTACGACCTGCTGCCTATCGAGAACGACGTGTACAGGTGATTAAGATTATAGATAATCTCAGTAGTAAGAAATCATTAAAATATGTTTCTCCCATATGTTACCTACAAATTTATGCATGTTTGTTATGATATATTAATATATTCAAATCACAGTATATATAGAAAAGAGGTATGTTAAAAATTAACTGATGAAGCTCATTTGTCAGCTTGAATACCATTTTGATAACATACAAGGTTAATTTAGTTTGCTTTTAAGTATGTGTAACATACATTACAGGTAGTTTACATACACCATTTTTCATTTTAGATATGAAGCATCACAAGGCCAAATGAAAGAAGTGCTGTTGGATGAAAATGATGAGTTGTGGGTCGAATTGCGACACCAGCACATCGCCGTGGTATCCACCTCAGTCACTAAGAATTTGAAAAAGTTCACAGAATCCAAACGCATGGGTGGAGGTAAGTAAATTTGTATAAGCAAATTCCCATCCATCCATCCATCATCCTTTTGAGGTCCATTGCTGGGCACAGGCCTCTCCTAATCGGCGCCATTCCAACCCGTCCGGTGCTTTCTAAATCCAGCAGTTTCCTGCTGTCTTCAGGTCATCAGTTCACCTGGTCGGGGGCGACCTCTGCTCTTTTTACCTAAACGTGATCGCCACTCGAGTACCTTTCTTTCATTCCATTCTTAAATGACAAACTACAAGGAGACCAATCTGAATAAATTTTTTTGATTTTTTTTCAACTGATGGAGCTATCTAACAAAAGCACGGTCACAGATAATTATGTTGTTGTCGCTTGTCGTATGCATGAGTATACATTTTTATGTTACTAAAGGTTTTAACTGGCTGCATCTGGAGGATAATGTTCTTTGAGCGTATGGATGTGTATATGTCCATTGTATTGACAAGCCCGATGTTAACATAATATGCTGTGTCGTTAGAATCGTTTCAGTTGTCATAGTGATATAGGCTACACAATATATAATGGTGCTTGCAAACCGAGACAATAGGGGGATGAGCGAAATATCTTTTTTTATTATAACAATATGGATATCAAAAGAGTATGGGGTATCAAAGTCAATTCATTTTAAGAAGTGTCCTTTTTTGTTTTTAAGATAATTTTCTAGTTACCTACTTCTGATTTTCATATTTTTTACTTTCAATAGGAGACAAGCAGTCAATGCGTGATCTCTCTCAAATGATCAAGAAGATGCCTCAGTATCAAAAGGAGCTATCGAAGTACGCCACGCACTTGCGTTTGGCGGAGGACTGCATGAAGGCATATCAGGGCTATGTTGACAAGCTTTGTAAGGTTGAACAGGTAAAGCTAAAATATGAACTCTCTAAGTAAAGGCAGATTTCCTTATAAAATCTGTATAGATCTACCCATTATTCTAAGATATACGAAAGTAAATGTAAATGGCAAATTAATATACATTTTTTTTATTCTTATTGACTTTTATATTCAAGATTTTTATTTCCTTCTTTTTTAGGATTTGGCCATGGGCACTGATGCTGAAGGTGAAAAAATTAAGGACTACATGAGGAGCATTGTTCCAGTACTTCTTGATCAGGTATGCAGTATGATAATATAAAACCTACTTGCTAAGCTATGTGTGATTGTCCAACTTGCAATTAATTTTCATACACTCTTTGTAAATCATAGCTTAATCATATTTTTTAATCCTAGTTGTACAAAGCTCTTTAACAATAACTATTGATCATAAGTTTGTCTAAACATTTGTTATTGCCTATTGAAATAATAAGTATCTCTCTTGAAATATGACAATTAGTGTATAAAGCAATTATTAATCATTTCATAATTATCGAATGAATCATATTAACATACAATGACTCATACATACATTATTAATCACAGATACTCAATAGATCATTGACAAAACACGAGTTAGGGCTCTTGATGAACATTGAACAAATAATTTAAATTTTCCAAATGAAAACCATTGATCTTTTAACTTCTGCATCAATATGGGTGCACTATGTAATCCAATAAAGAGTGAGGGTAATGATTTTGTATTGCAGATGGTGCTTAACTACAACAAGATGCGTATCATCGCGTTGTACATAATGTCTAAGAACGGCATCTCTGAGGAAAACCTCAACAAGGTGGTGACTCACGCGCAGTTGGAAACTCTCGACAAGCAGACTCTTCTCAACCTGGCCAACCTCGGCATCAATGTTTGCATCGACGTAAGCAATTCATTGCTATCTATCTATATCATGACTATTAAGCAGACAAAATAGTTCAGTATCAAGTAGCAAAAGTAAAAGAAGCGATAGAAATCAAAAAACACCCTAATAACTTTAACAGGGAAGATGGTTTCAAGTTGCGCATACGCGGAATCCAGTGTATATAAGTCACATACAGTGCAAAGTTTAGTGCGTAAAGAGCAGTAAGTATGGTGTGTCGTGATATGGTATCGAAAAAAGAAAAACGAACTAGACGTATGGTAGATAAGTTAATCTATCACTAGTACTTTCAACGACTTCTCCCCACTACCGTAGTTTCGCCATGACTTGAAATATAAAAATAAATAAAAACCGCCAATCGTTAGTGCCTGTTACCTAATAAAATGTATGTAATATAGAATCTGTAAAAACACTTTAAAATGTACAGGGTAACCGCAAGAAACAATACCAAGTACCAAGGAAGGAGAGGATTACTGAACAAACATATCAAATGTCGCGATGGACTCCCGTCATCAAGGTAAAGAAAGCACATTTTCTAAGATTAAATATGACTATACTGGTAAGTTGCTTAATAAAATACAAATAAATCATTATTTTCTTTAAGTATTTAGATCTAAATAATTGATATGTGTTATAGTATTGCTAACTTGTATTTCAGATTACCTATAATAATATTGAAAAGTATACAAGCAATATAATATATGGTATACATGACCATTAATTTTATTGTAATCGTTTTCTAGTTTTATTTACAGTTTATCATTAGATATTTGATAATATTGATAATATAAATTACTTTTCACTTTCAAGGATATTATGGAGGATGCTATTGATGACAAACTGGACCAGCGTCATTTCCCATACCTCGCTGGACGAGCCCAGACTTCGGGCTACCAAGCACCCACTAGGTAAAGTAATTACTTCGTTAAGTATTCACTCTTAGGTTTACCTCGGTTTAAAAAGTGTTCGAACTATTAGTTTGACGGGGAAGGCAGTTCTTTTTCTGGCGTAAAGCATTTTTTGCTTTTTCGTGGAACAGTCTAAACACCAGCTTGCTTATATATGATGCAACTCAGAAGTCACCATGCATCTATTGTCAACTGCATACCTCGTTCTATATGGCTTTGATGTCCATTAGCCGCAGTAACTATATTCATTTACATGGACTGCATATTCATTTTTCCATCGTCACAACCTTTTTTTCTTTGAAAGATTAAGTTAGTTCATTTTTCGGATTTGCAGCCAAGTGACAGTATGTAGAGTCAGTAATATTAATGTTAATAACAGCAAAGTAAACCTAAGTAGTAATGTTTAATGGATCTCAAAGCGAAGAAAGCTATATTTTTTTGTTATACTTGACAAATTAAACAGGAATTATTGTGTTATGATACTGAACCATCACTGCGCGATGCGCACTTCGGACGCTTCTTCCGTCACGTGTTCACACCCCCACAATTTATACAAATGTGAATTATCTCCCTACAGTATCATAGTTACCCGCCCACGGGTACATGCACGTGTGCAGGTGCGACACGCGCAATAGGACAAAGGCATTTAGCCAGTTTTTCTTATTTTCGATTTTCTGTAGATTTTGTGATTCTCGTTTGTATATAATATACGGAAAGATATATTATAATTAATGTTGATTTCAGTGTTCGTTACGGACACTGGCATAAGGATAAAGCTCAGCAGACCATCAAGAATGTGCCGCGATTGATCGTCTTCGTAGTTGGAGGTAAATATTTTAATAAAGTAGGTTAACAACTATTGCGTTTCGTCCGTCGCCTACTACATTTTTAGACCATAACTATAAAAAACTATAATAATTAATATAATATTTTCTTTTAATAAAAATAAATGATAAATTTGATTCGCGATCGAAAAAGTGTAATGTTTTTAAGGGCATATTATTTAAAACGTAGAACCTGTATTAAGATTATGTAACAATAGCACTAACAATATACTATAGTAGTAGCAGGACCTTTGAGAATAAGGATAATAATATGCAACATGTTTCTTTTTAAAATTAGCATAATAATTACATTAAGTAGCACTAAAAAGAATAAAATAATAATATTTCAGGCGTCTGCTTCTCCGAGATCCGCTGCGCGTATGAAGTGACAGCCGCCCTCAAGAATTGGGAAGTCATCATTGGCTCTTCTCACATCCTTACCCCCGAGAACTTCCTCTCAGATCTGAGCTCTCTTACTACATAAATAATGACAGCTAAAAATCATCAGGTCAGTTTAGAGTGAAAATAGATTAGTAGTATTTCGATTATTATTGCATGTGTGGAATATAATTACATGGATTTTGATTCTAAAATTGATTGATAGATCCCCCTGTAAGTATTAGCTGCTGAAAATAAAGAATTTCATGTGGCCATCACTCCACAAAAACCACATTTCACAAAACATTCAACGGAATTAAATGCGTTAAATTAAATTACGCTCCTCATATTTCATGAGTAATATTAAATGACAGAGTTGTAAATTGTTAATATATCGGATTTACTATAAAATCTATAAACGAAGAGAAAATACTAATTACAAAGTCACTCTGCTTTCTCCTTTTTCTGGTCTGTGTGTACCTATACAATCGAAAATAATGGGTTAAAAACTTAAAACAAGATCCCCCTATTTTTTTTAATTGTGTTATAACACAATATTTATTGTGAAGTTTTATTACATAAAATATTGTTGATCTAAATTATGTTATATTATTAGGATATTTATTGAGCTGTTATTATTTGTAATGTTTAATTAACATTAAACCATTACTAAACTTGTTAATTGATTAATATTTAGTTTGTTAGATTTCCAGTACAATATATGCTGGTACCCACATTGTAGTATTTGAAGCTACTAGTGAAACATATTTTAATCGATTTTAATACATGTTAGGGTTATTTTAGCTTAGGAAAATATGTATACATTTACATATTTATATTATAATATAATTAATTAAAGTTTGCCTTTTTCTCTTACATCATTAGATATGTACGCGTTTTGACTTTAATGCCAAATGCTAGTTTTTACCAATTCTCTTCATATATTTAGAAATATTTTTAAACATACAAATTGCATGTACTTAAAATATCTGCTTAAATGTTCATATGATACATAAGTTTTGCTCCTTGCCTTGAATTTATGTATGTAATATATTCATAAAGTGTAATACAAGGAATCAACTGTTTGTCGGTATATTACCCGTATACCTATAAATAATACATATGTACATGCGCACTAATAAATTATATAGTAGATTTTATTTAATAAGAGCTATTTAATATTCTCTACTTAGTAGTATTATGACAGTTTATAATGTATTACAAAAATTTGACTTAATCACTTAACTGATACAGTTCATGTTACGTGTACTATTATAATAATAATAACTCAATTTTATTTACATTCCAGTAAACATAGTCATAATATATGTCATGTGACTTACATGTTTATTTATCAGCTTGACCGCGACTGAGATATTATTTTTACGAAAACATTCATATAAATCAAGAAATAATAAATGTGGATAAAGATCAGATATTCAAATAGTCTGTGTTTTAAATTAATTCATACAATTATATCTTACTGAGGGTGTTATAGGATTGTTAGGAAATATACTGTTACTAATCACTTTAATGGTTATATTATAACTATATAGATTAAAATTATATCATACTAATTTAAAATGTTTGGCCTCTATAAAGTATTTCAAAATAGTATAAAAATTACATGTCATCAGTTTTAATGCATAACAATATTCTCCATGTTACCAATTAAATATGAATTAAAACAGTATTTAGCATGTTATCAAGGCAATCAGTGCAATTATATGTAGACACCAAGCATTATTACTCAATTTAAGCGTATTAATCAGTATTCAAATGTTAAAGGTTTTATGAAATAAATTTTGTGATTGTCGTGAACACTTGTTTTCTTTTTAAAGTACTCTATCTTAGTATATGTATAAATTTTGTTTATTTATTGTATTTTTAACGTGACTGCCTTTTTCGTCGACTGATAAAACCTGTTAGTACAGGTTAATCTTATCGTCGTATCGTAATGATATTTGTATTTATAGCGAAACGCCCACTTCGACAAGCGCCAACTAGAAATCGTAATACACACGTTTTTGACCCTCACTGGTGTTAAGTCGATGAGTATATACTGGACATTCACTACATAAGTGGAAGTTGTCTGTGTCTACGTTGGTAATCTCTTACAGTGAAATATTGGAAAGGTAATTCCTATAGTTCAACTAATGGAAACTAGCGGGTTATAGCTTTTTCTAAATACGACCATTGGAAATTTGTTATACCATTTCAAAAGTATTTAAAACCTCACATACTTTGATTGTATGCTGTCTAGATAAAACGTCACACTCTCAGTGACAAAACAAAAACGGCCAAGGATTATAAGCATGCGTGCGTGCGTGCGATTTACGCACACTAGCTGAAAAACGGCGTCATGTGATTGATTGTACGCTCCCATTAAGCCAATTTAATTGGACAATAAAGTTGCCTGTTATAAACATTAGCGATTTAAAGACTAACAGTGACTTTTTTCTGGACGCCTTATTAATTAACCCTCTATCTAGAGAGTATAATGTATAATAAAAGCTTACACATATTTACTTCTAAATAAACATGTACCATATTATATTAATTACTAGCTGATCCCCGCGGGTTTACCCGCGCTAAAGAAGCAAAAAGGCATACATTAATATTTGTCTAATAGCAACTGACATTTCCGCCCGTTTCGGCGTGCGAGTGGAGCGTGCGTATTGCTTTTACAAAAATCAAAGTAGCCTAAGTTACGCCTTAGAACTCAGTTATCTCCCAGTGAAAGTCCCGTCAAAATCGGTCCCGCCGTTTATTAGTTTACTTCAGACAGACAGACAAAAAGAAATTTAAATTGTATTTTTGTTATAGATATCATGTATACTTTCGTATGCATTTAGTAAAAAAATGTTGTTTTGTTATTACATACAGACCCTTCAATTTCATTTATTTGTATAGATATTTTTTCCGCGATAAGACTGTAATTAGCGAGTAAGAAAGTAGTTGCTGTAAATAAAGGGAATGTGTCAGAGGGGTGTGCACAACTCGCTATATAGTCATTTAAATAAGCCATGTACAATATTTCTCGTAATATTAACATTCAAGTAAACATCCGTTTTAAATGCTTTAGATTAAAAAAGAAAACA
>DWPW01000760.1:0-10532 GCA_018252015.1 Astraptes brevicauda
AAGTACAGAACATTATCCACCAACACCGGAGAAAGAAAATGGCGTGACAGCAAAGAAGACAATACGTTCGAAAGAAAATTTAAAGAATTAAAACGTGAAATAACTTCACGAATAACCAATCAGGTAGACGAGATGCATCGAACGCGCGAATCGATTAAAGATAAATTTGACAAAATTCATGCCAAGATTGATTCGATGCTAGAATTGCAGAACACTGTAATCTTACTTCGGGATGACCTTCACGTCGCTGAGAGTACACTAACAAGACTAGCGGATAAAGTTGATAAATTAGAAGCGTTCACCGCGGGAGCTGAAGTTTACAGCCTCCGGTCACGAAGGAGTTCGTTCCGTTCTACTGCTCCTATACTCGAAGAAAAGGAGATCTGGAATGTAACCCAAAACATTGCTTCTTAATTTTTTTATCGCATTATTGCCTGACTAAAGTTATCTGTATATCAAAAGAATTAACTATGAAAGAATAAGCTGTTTTTATCAGTCTATCTGTTTTAAGCAGTTACTACTTATAATCTTTTTTCTGTGATAAATAAATTATTTTACCGTTTTAATATATTTTTCGGGTACATTTTGGTACAGTACATAACTGGTAAAGTACTTTTAACTGTATAAATGTGTACTAAACAATCATTTACTTATATTGCAATCTCTTATGCAGGTATGATAGAAAATTATATATTTTAAACTTAGCCCCTTAAATTATGCAAACATTTAAACGTCATGTATATAGTAGATGTCATTATGGATATACAATCCAGTAACGTTTTCGTTTTACAACAAAATTATCATATTTAAAACAATTTGTCATTCATATCTTAATTAAGAAATTAAGAAATCAAATACACAATTAAATAAACTGTCTTCAGCTTTATAAAATATGTATAGATAGACTAGCAGATATAAATATATACAGCCAAATCCAAGAACGGTCTGGTTTGAAGGTAAACTAAGAAAGAGACTCATAAGACGTTCGAACTTAGTCCTCAGGGTTAGCAATGCATCTGTGGTCGACCTGACATATAACTCGGATACCTACTACTTGCTTTGAAGTGCCTATAGGTGGAAGTAGTCGCTTACTATCAGTTGGCAAGAACTGATATTTTTTTATTTCAAATTTTAAACCAATTCATAAAAATAAATAACGAACACATACGATTTATTAGGACTTATCGTTATAAAATAACTCAGTTAACGTTTTTAAACATCATATTTATTTCATTCAGAATCGGATTGTTACATAAATGCAGCTCAGAGCCGAACAAATGAATAACATTTATTTTAATACATTTAATGCAAGTGATTTTTCATTATTTAAAGTAATCGTTCTGAACGCTACACGAATAATACACATAAAGACACAAATAGTTAAATAGATAAAACAGTTAATACATTTCTTTTTAATTAGATCTTAGATCTTAAGTTTAGTTCTTCAAGCCGATTGAGGAATTTGTTATATAGAAAGTACACTTTTTGTCGTATTACGATGTTCAATCAAGAACTGTAGACCAATGATTAGCTTAAAACTCTAAATTATGTATAAACATTCACATTTATAAGTAGATAATGCCAATAGAAATTTTAAAGTTGTGTTCTGAAATCTTTGTAGAATAAGGAATTTTATGAAAATATTTAGTCTCATTTTATTCACATTTAGATTATCTTGTACGAGTAAAGACAGTAATTACAATAAGTTTAGATCCTATATAAAAAAATGAAATTATATTATCCTAAAAACTGTTCATAGTAAAACGACATACAATATTATGGCACGGTCAAAAATTAAGTTAGTAAAATTACAATTAGCGGAAATTGACATTGAACACATGAATCAATGGAGTATGAAATAAGGAAAGCTAAACTACAATAAATTTACTACATTTATTGAAAGTTACTTATACTGTACCTATAGCATTAAGCATGTACTTAAAATACGACTAGTAAAATATTAAAATTATATTACTAAGAGTGTAAAAATCCTACTAATTCGCCTACTAGGGAATTGTTCCCAATGTTGGTATATTTAACTTGTATACAAACATAAACTTAATAAATGCAACATAATCTAAAATACAACAATTAAAATAAATGCTAATGCCTATACTAAACGTTTGTGCACCAACTAGCCATTGGACTGAATATAAAGAAACACAAATTGTTATACAATTTGACACGTCATAATGACGAAATCTTCATGAACTTTTATCCATTGAAATTATTTGATTATAAGCCAGTCAGTTATATAAGAAGAGACGTATCACAATATTTGAGATTAAATTGAATATAATTCTAAGGATAATACTTTGATTCAAGCAGCTCGGCCACAAAATATCTAACATCAACTAAGTAGGAGCCTGATCTATTTACTGTTCCGAACAAAAACATTTTTTGCCACCCTGCACTGCTAGAGTGTGGTTTTGTATCGCCTACAGCAGAAGGTACTGCCCTGTACAGAAAATTTTGCCGCTCCTCATTTTTGAAATTTGCAGTTTTGGGCAATTGCTCATCTTGCCTAAAGATACAGCCCTGCAACTAAGCTACGACATTGAAATAATTAAAAATAACATTTAGCTGCAATCATTAAGAATTATTATATAAGTAAAGAATATCGAGTAGTCACCCGCATCATTCAAAACCAACTCTTGAACTTCCATTACAACAACATTTACTAATCAACATTTTTCTTACACTCATTTCTAGGTTTTCAATTACGATACAATTGTCACATTATTAGGCTCCCAAATTACATTCGTTTTTACGTCTTGCAAAAATTTTCATTGCAATTTAGAATATATTTCTGAAGAATTCATAAAATAACACAAAAAATTTAAAACCCAATTTTTAACAATATAAGAGGAAAAAAATTCGAATATCCATTTTGCCAAGTGACTTAAATGTCACTTCCAACTTCCAATAAACATGACATTACCTATCTATTTCCCTGGTCTTAAACTCTATACGAATAACAGTCCTCATACTAGACACGAAACCCTCGTTGAATTCCATATTTCTTCTGCTTAGTCAAATAGACAAATGAGGGCTCTGAGTAAGCCTTCACCAAAACATGCACAACATCCTTTTTTCTGGTTTTTGTCGTCCGGCTCAAAGCAGGGTTGTTTTGGACGTCTACGTTTGCGTGCACATAGTTTAGTGGGAACAGGTTCCTCCTCAACTGGAGGTAAGGAACGTGAGCTGAGATGCACTGGTAGTGCAGCTGCATTCGTTGGTCGCGGGCGAGCCCAATGACGTAGCAAAGCCTCTTGATCAGCACCTACTGGAATTGGCGCTGACAATTTTCGAGCTCGAGCCAACACCAAAGCACGCTCCATTGGTTCAAGTAGTTCCAGCCCCAAAGCGCGATCCAAATCTTCCCCTTGTAAGAGCAAGTACCTAGGGCAGTACGATAAGCCACCGAGCGCAGCACGTTTGTTAGTCGGAGTTAATTCACGCTTAGAACGTTTACATACTGAAGTACTCCATCTGAATAAGGCCTCTGCGATTACGAGCTCGCTCGACACCCGTAACGTATCGCGACGCACTATGAGGGCTAGATCCTCGTAAGAAAGTTCCTCGAGCCTTTCATCAGTGAGGGCTTCATCCGCATGTTCATCAAGAACGAGCAATGCGTTATGAGCCAGCGAATCGCACCAACGCGAGCACTGCGCTAATGCACGAGCCGCGTGGTCGTTTGTAAGTGCAGGCAGTGGAGGAGCAGAAGCCGCGCCAGGTAATCTCGCGCATAGATACCGTAAATCTCGAAGTATTTCAAGCGCTATACCAGCATCCAACAATTCGTCGAGGCGACGGGCGCAGCGCTCTGCTAATGGCGGGCACAAGAATTTGTAGGCAGCGTCCAGCGCACATCTAGCTGTGACAACAGAATTTAATTGCGTTGGTTCACAGTAATGATACCGCAGCAGTTGTTCGAAGCCCCTACGGTCGACGTAATCGACAACAATAACGTCAGTTTTCGCCGCTAATAAAGCTGCAAACACAGGGCTGGTGGCGGCGAGGACACGACGATGTCCAGGATAACGCCAAGTATCACCATTTATTCCGGCGACGAACGTAATATCACTTTGTCTTTCATTGTCGTATAAACGCATATGATCCTGAACTATACTGGTAAGTTCTTCTTCAGCAGGTGTAGCTTCTGCCTCTATCTCATCATCTCGTCTTTCATCATCTACCGGTGCGTCCGTCGCACTGCGCGCTGGATTCGTTACTACAGTCATGATGGTATCTCGCTCGATCTGAAAAAATATTATAAAATGCATTATTTATACGATGTAATATAATATGTTTTCACAGAATTAAATAAGTATCGTTTTTAATTTTTAAAGTACTGAATAATACTTAGGGACGTCTAGGGATAACATTTAAACTGAAATTTGAAAAAATGCCTTTTAAAAAGCAAAGCAGAGTTCCACACCGTTACACCAGAAACGATGTTTGAAATGTGTGTTTGTTGATTTAAGTACCTACTTAATAGTTATTAAGTAGGTTTGCTCATAACAACACACAAGTTTTTTAACCTGTTAATTTGTCTGTATGTATTGTTTTGTGTATGTATTGTTTGCTTTATGCTGAACTTGGAAACGTACCAATTTATGTATAACTTTTTACGGAATCAAAGATTGACAAAACGTGACATAGGCTTTGTAAGCTGGTTGACTTTATTCTCAATAGATACCTCGTATTCCTACATGAATATAAAACTGTGCTTTCAGTATAAATAGCTGCAAATACTCAGCATAAAAAACACATATCACAAGCCGTTACAATACATAGTTCCAGTGTAGGTAACCGCAGTGTTTTGTTGTCAGTCGCTAAGTAGTTCTCTTAGCGCCCTTATTATATCTGTGTGAGAGTATCAGTTCCATATAAAGAATCATTATTACCACAGTTTGTATTATGAATCGTTCTAGGTGCTAAATAGATGACCAAGGTAATTGGTGTTCAAGCGTAATTTATGTGTTGTATTTTGTTGTATTTACTTTTCCGCTTATGATTTCATTTGCATTCTACGAGATTTATGTACAGGATTACAGGGCAAGTCGACACGATTATTTGTTGAAGTTATTAATCAGGTAACTTTTGATCAATATGACCCCCTAGTACATTATCCAAAAATTATCCGGTTTTGAGATATGACTTTTATTTTTTTACCACTTTTGTACTTAAACTTCAACTTGAGAAAAAAACTAAGCCTCTAGTCGCCGATCTTTTGCTGTAATTAGCTAGAGTGCATTACAATTAATAAAAGTCATTACTAAATTTCGACACAACTGCTAACAGTGGAAAATGGCGTGTTTAGTTATAGAGCCGCTATTTTTCACTATTAGCTGTTAGCAGCTGTTGTATCGATATTTAGTAATTACTTTCATTAATTGTTGCTCTAGCTAACGGCAACTATGTTTAATTTTTTTCTTAAGTTGAAATTTAAAAATGATAAAAAGAATAAAAATATTAAAAGTCAAATATCTCGAAAACAGTTAATTTTCGACTAGCATATTATGTGGTCAAATCGATCAGAAATGATCTGATTAATAGCGTCCTCAAAGGATCATGTCGACTTACCCTGTTTTTTGTTTAAAACTATTATTTAGGCAGAAAGGTGTTTGTGCTTTCGACATCGATCCAAAGGATTCTACCAGATGTTAGACGAGATTTGGTTTTTCATTTATATTTTGACGTGAAGTATATAAAAAATCTTTCCAAAGTTACGTTTAACGTGTCCTATTAACGCTTATTTAAAAGGCGGGTATAGTTTCAGTTTAAATTTTCACATGAATTGTGACAGGAAGACCGTTTCAAGAGTCGTGCGTCAACGGTTCGCGATGCGTCACACCGCTCGCATTCTCTTGCGCGTAAACAAAAATATACGCTGCGATCGAAAAAGCATTTCATCATAATCCTTTTACTGTAACTATCTACAATGTATCTCTTATAAAGTACTGTGCCCAAAAAGGTAATAATAAGATAGGTAATAGTAATGTAGGTAATAGTAAGATGAATGTCCGAAAGTGGAAAAATTTCACGCACACTTCCGCGATTTGAAGGTCATTCAAGCCTTTAAGCATTGCAGCAGTGATCTCTGTCATTGGGATCGTCATTGCAGAGAGTCATTCCATTGATCAGCCCTTCAAGGTCCGTTGGACATAGACTTCCCTTAATGGTTTTTTAACGATAATCAACACGCCTGGCATGCGTGTTGATAAACGCAGTGTGTGTATAATGTTAACATACATCACATGGGGGGACGATCCTCATGTCCAGTATTTTATCCCTTAGACACTTCCACGGGAAGAAAGGGATTAGTACCATATAGCCGAATCAAAGGCTTTATAGGCGGACAGGTAACTAAGTTGCATTTTTCTCCGTCTTTTGTATAAAAGCGGTTAGGTAGAGTTCAGTCAAGGAGGCCACCAAATGAAAGAGAAGGGCCCGGATGCGGGCAAACGCCATCGGGACCGCGGACGAGTGCTATTAGCGTACCCGTGGTCCCGATAAAGGGCGTGCAGAGGAACACCGTGGGGTTTTAGCCGGTAGGAGTCCGGCATATCCTCTCTGTGCCCCCGCACTGAGAGGAACCCATGCAGGGTTTCCCCATGTAAAAAAAAAAAAAAAAAGGTCTCACACATATCTATGGGCAGCATACTGGAATTTTATTACTTCATATAAGGAAGCTTTTGGTAAGATTTTTTTCTTAAATCTCAGGATTATGCGTATGAATTACTTAGTTATAAGTGAAGCTTATATAAATGAGCATGTGACTAGAAATTGACTTGAAATTTACGTACGAAATTTTTGATTCGCATTCCGTTCTATGGGTAGAACTAGTTTATGTCGTGGGCGACATTATCAAAACCCAACTTCGCCAACTATTATATGTAGAGTACCTAACACGGATAGTAGTAACAATACCTGTTTAAGAACTATTTCTCTGATGTAGTTGCGCGTTGACTATGAGACATTTTATCTTTGTAAGAGTAGTACTGTTAGTTCCTATAGTATCTTGAAAGGCAGTATTGTGTAAGCCTATCATACTTTATTACCAGGATGTGTAGAGTAATGGTACAAAAACTGATACCATTAACATTAGCCCCGCTATCAAATGATACAACCACGAGCACTCAATAAACTGTCATATCGATACCCTCAATTCGACGTGCATTACACATAAACAATTGTAAGACGCTTTCTTTAGCTTTCCCATCGATTATTGCAACCCGATATTGGAATCGATAAAAACGACGAGCGATGAACCTGAGTTGAAGGAACGTCTCGCTTCGGTAGCTGATCGCTGTCGACTTGCTTCAATTCTAGATAAGAGAAAAAAATACTGGTTGGCAAGGGTTCTGGCCTCTACGGCACAGAATCACGATTAACCGTGCGACTTGTTTCGTGCGTGGGAATCCGATTTGTGTTATGTAAACAAAAACCACCCGAGTATGGCATGTCGAAATTGGTTTTTATCTCCAGTAATTAAGTTATTGTAGCAACATGTGTTTCAGTTTTTGTTTAGAAAAGTATAAAGGTTTGGATTTAATGACGCTTATCTTTGGTTGAACGATTGCTTACATTGGTCTGCGTAAGATAAATGAACCACAAATTTTATAAAAGAAATCACGTAGAATAAAAGTACTTATAACATTCAGATACGATCAGTAAAGAATAGATAAGATGAAACAATGAACTTCGGATGATAATACAGAATAATATGGTGAAATAACTTTTAGAATCCTAATAATTACTTCACATTACATACAGTTAATATAGAAAATAAGGCGACCAGATGTTTGACACGCGAGATGAACTAAAACACGAGTTGCTTCGTGGAGAATCAACTTTACACTTCGCTGGCTCGAATTTAATGTTGCTTTTATAGCTACCTCTACCTATAGTAGCTACCTATTTATTATTAATAAAGGTATCTTTTATATACCTATTCAAGTATTAATAAAAGACGACCCATGTGGCGGAGCGGTCACCATACCGGTTTGACGCGCAGTGGGTCCCGGGTTCGATCCCTGGCCAGACAGATATTTGAATGATGCATTTAGATTTCTGTTCTGGGTGTAGGGGTTTGTGTATTAGTCTTTGTCTGTTTCCGTGGCACCCACGACACAGGAGAAAATCCTACTATGGGGATATGGTTGGAGGTATTAAGAGTGTAGGCTGATACATAAGTCGCTGATGGTAATACTATTTATATCATTGTACTACGATTTCAAATGTAGGATTAATTGAATAGAAATTGCATTTCCTTTCTCTGTAATAGCGGTGATAAATTTTGTTATTACAGCGAGTATTAGAGATTAAAAATTACGTAACCTTAGATTGTGAACATAAGTTAACAAGAAAATGATCATAACATGTGAGAGCCAGCTTAGGCTTACAAGAAGTTGTTAGCCTCACAAGAAGTTCCAGTAATAAATTAAAAGTATTACAACTTGAATCTACGTTGCATTCAACGATTTTCCTTAGACAAGTGAGTGACGCCAGTACCTGTACCCTTTCTGTGGAGTCATCAAGCTATTGAAACCGGTTTTCGCAAACGCTGATATTCTCTACATTGTGCTTCTACTGCATGATATAACTATTGTCGAGATTTAGTGGTGAAGTCAATGCTATGAATCGTGTTTTAGAATGATTTCATAGTGGTCAAGTTTTGTTCCGTGTTGTACGTCTATCGTCGTTTTTGAATTTTCGACGATTCAAAAGGTTGTGGGCGGTAAAGGAAATAATTTAATTTAGTATTCTTTATTCTATTAGTCTTAAGATTATACAAGAAATTGCTGCTTTATATAGGTATTCGGAATTCCTCATTTATTCATGATTTTTTGATACCTAATGACTTGAAAGGAAATGGTCACTGCCGCCCATCGACCTCATAAGCTACTTCATTCAGAATAAGGTGGAAGTGAGCGGGCGGTCATACCCTTTCACCAAAAAGGAAGAATTATTTCGAGCTAGAAATAGGCGTGACAGTGGTACCTGCCCTACTCGTACTGCCCTGCTATACTCGTTCTTCCATCTTACATAGCTGTCAACTGTAAAAAAATGTCTTCCTTAAATGGATCAGACCTTAGGAAATCGTAGTCGTGCATACAGAACTAGGTCTGTTTCAAGTAGGAATTTAACTAGCTTTAGCTTGAAAAATGTATTTTATTCAGAACAGTAATCAATCAAGTCATAATCGCAGTCTGCTCTATCTGTGATACACTTTCTTTTCCACGTAAAGTCGAAGCATACATAATTTTGACGAGTATGCTTACGTTCGTGACAGCAACTAATTGTGCATGGACAATCGGGTGATAGCGAAAACTGAGAGATGTTAATGCTCGTAACGGAGTCACACCTGTTTTTTAGAAAGATTATAACGATGCTGTAAATAATGGAAAAGTTTGAGCCATTATGTAAATTAATATCAAATTTATGGATTACCTCGTAGACAAGTATGGGTATGTATTCATGTCTTCATGTTGATTACCATGCTAAGTAGGTGATGTTACTTTGAAAGACGTTAGCTTCTCTTGTGTACCCAATTTGTGAATAATAGGCACACGAAACATAGCAATGGACATTTATAAAATTGATGTTATTTTCAACAATATTATCAAAAATAACCTGTTATTTTCGTTACCAGGCGCACAGTTGTCTGAAGATAGCAGTCTATCAATTGAAGTAATTGTTTTGCTTGTTTGAAACAATAGGAGAAATCTTCAGTTTCATTGTTAAGCCGTGAAGGAATGAGGTTTCCTGGAATGCGTTTGTCAGCAAAATTCGAGGAGCTTCACAAATAGACAAACATTGACTTGGCCGTGAGAAACGTGCATAGGCACGGATACAATCGTTCTCATTTCTTGCATAGTTTCTTAATTATATATTCGCAACTGGTTATTGTTTGTACATTTGATAGGTATCGAAAATGAAGTACTAGCTCACAATACATTTATATAACGGGATAAAATTCAGGAGATGGGCAGCGATGATGATGATAAGGCATGGATTTTTATTTAACTCAATAAAATAGATGCCTAAAATTAATTTTGAAATTAACGCCTTTACGAAGGATTATTTGCGGGACAGAAATGTATCTAAAATGTTTACACGACCTTATGTTTGGTATAGAAATACATATATAAATCATGTGGTTTTATGATGAGATACAATACGGACACATAGCGCCATACAAAATGCTTAAACATTTTACTAAACTGACAGCGGTCCATTATAAATTCCTAATGTAGTATTTCGACACGTTTAGACGTACTTTAAATATATAAGTACATTAACAAAACAGATAATGTTAGTGTAAACCAGAATAACAACTAGCATTACAAAATAAGAAAATGCGAATTGGCATTGATAAGGCTGTTGAAATATATGAAATGCAATTTAAATGTAGTGGAACTTAGTGGTTTGAGTGCTACGACACAACCGCTTGGTTTTTCCACACTTACCTGTGGAAAAAAGGGATTATGGAGTTGAAAAGTGATAGAGCTCTTTATATG
>DWPW01000761.1:0-10530 GCA_018252015.1 Astraptes brevicauda
TTATTCGAGGCATTCCAACTTAGTCCTCAGGGGTAGCAATGCATCTATGACCGACCTCAGGTAGGACTGTGATCTTATCTCGGGTTGACTACAGATGTCCATTGGCGGCAGTAGCCATTTACCATCAGATAGGCTGCATGTTCGTTTGCTACTTCCGTAACATAAAATATAAAAAAATGTAAAATCCAATTTCAAAATCCCTTATAAACAATAGTCCAGCTAAAACTCACCCTAGAAAATACGTCGCTGCCAGCAATTTTGTGTTTTAACGGTTACGAATTTAATTTTTATTATCGGATTCAGATTTCAAGACTATAAATTTGTTTTATTGAATACTCCTGGCTAGAAAATACCCTTAAGCTACTTGCCTTTAGGTAATGTAGGTAGGTAGGTACGGTAGATAAGCCCTTAAGGTGGATTAACTTAAAATTATGAGATGGGTAGACCAGTCGGGGAAGGCTTATTCGACCACCCTAATTACATTACCTCATCTTATTGCCTTAGAACTTATTATAACTACTTAGACGCAAATACTATATCTCAGACCTTATTCGATAGCTACATTGTTTTGAGAGCCAATATTTTTATAATGCTAACACAAGCAGACTCGGTTCTATCAACGTACTCCTCCTAAGTTATTTGTATTGTAATCATTGAAAAAATAGAGGTTCTTTCGAAGTTTCTCTAACAATGAACTCGATAACTTTCTCAATATCTTAGTACGCGAAATTTTAGGACTGATTAATTGATATATATTAGTAAAGTAATAAAGCCACTTTTTATTATTTTAAAAGCGAGATGGCTTTGGAAATAGATTTTCTATAAACAATTACTTGTAATAAGCACTATAAGCAGTAATAAGTTAATGTCTGCACTTCAACTTCTAACCAGCTTGAAATACCTATTTGTAAATTATTGAGCGTCCAAGTCTCATCTGATAGTGAGTGATCTCTGCTGTCTATGGGCGTCTGTAACCAATCCCAGGTTAGACATGATTACCTACTGGGGGTCGGTTACAGATATCTTTCTATTCTTCAAGACTAAAATTGAACGCCATCTATAAATAGGTATCCCTTACCAAATTCTTCGGACTAGAATACAGCAGTACTTAACATTGTTGTTATTTAGCAAAAAATGTTGAGGCGGTAGATGAGGCGATATTTAATTAATTTAAACATGTTTCCGTTTCAGAATGGCACACTACTGGTTCATCATTACCCTGTGGCTTGGCACCGCCAGCCTCCAGTACATCAACACCGCTAGCCCGTCTGACAGTATGCTGGAGCCGTTGGATTATCTACAAAGCTCTTCATCCTACGCAAACTACTTTAATTTGCCATCTGGAAGAAATGAATTCGAATCCTTGCTAAATGACGCCAACGCAGAACATGTGCGTTACTATGAACAGGAACAAGCGGATCTTCAACGGAAAAGACGAACAGTTGAGGAAGACAGGCAAGAAGAGATAACAGATAGGCGCTGGGAACCGAACCTTGAAGATCTGGACAAAACTTTTTATCTTCGTAACAACGACAAAGACGAAGTTTCTTTCATAGACCACAATGCTCGAACAGATGAAGAAAATACCACCGATAAGGATTTACTGAACGTTGACAAACGGAGTTTCAGTCCGTGGGGAGGCAAGAGAGCAGACAAGACCAGTATCGAAGATATGTGGACTTGGAAACGTGCTCAAAACATCAGGGAGCCTAGCATGCCAAAAAGAGTTCGCTTCAGCCCCTGGGGAGGGAAACGCAGCGGGCAAATGATTTACAAACCTGGCACCAAAGGAGCTAAGGTCATATTCTCAGCTTCCGTACCGGAGTTGACTCGGATCGTGTCAAACTATTCGCCAAATACCGATCGATTGAATCTAGGTGGTTTCCAGTTCGTACCTGCATTGGACAAGCGGCATCCGATAAAATTCTTCGCGTTGAGCACCAAAGGGGAGGACAGGATATTGAGAGACGAACTCCCTTTCAAAGCTTTCATACAATCGCTACCTAGAGTTTTCAAACCTGGTCACACTTACTCAGACATTAATCTGAAGAAGGACGGTAAAAGGAAAGTTAAGTTCAGTGCGTGGGGAGGCAAGAGATCCCCACCCATAATCGGCCCAATCTGGACCCCCGCTCCCCAAGATGCTAAGGAATCCACATTGGATTCAATTGTGCTCATACGAAATAGCCAGGACAACGATGCAAAGGCTTTGTAAAATGGTACAGACAAAAATAAACCTACTATAAGTAATTTCGCTGCTCTCGAATGATATTCAAATAGTCAAAACAACGTACCCGTTATGATGTAAATTAAGTGCCATATATTTAAGCCCATTTAGAAAAGTGTGCAAAAAAAAATAAAAAAATGTAAGGGGGATCGCATTGTTTTCGACGAAATGGCTGGGTTCGTCGAAAACCAGAACTGATATTTCCCCGTGTCAATAAACATTGTTAAAATTATACTTACTATTTAAAGAATTTATGTATCTATATTAAAATTTATATTAGTCAATTGAGCGATTTTAGAATATGCCTACGTATTACTATAATTTCGAAATTGTATTAGGAGCGTTGCCCATACAAATAAATCTAATTTCTATGATCCGATGTGTTACTTATTTAACATTTATTAGTCAATAAAACAGTATTATGTTGTGATATTACTGTTATTTTTAATAATCCTATCTAAAACAAAACTATATACTACATATATACTAGGTACTTACCGAATGTATGGCTTTAGCATAATGAAATAACTATAAACTAGTGTACCAGTCACAATAGTTGAAATTGGACCTTAATTAAAGAATTAAAACTAAAATTGTAAATCCAACTAAAAACCACTTCATCCGTCAATCACCTCTCCACTCGTCACCTCGCCACTCCTCCCCCTAGTCACTGCACATCACGACATTAACGTATCTTACAAGTGCTCCTCTA
This sequence comes from Astraptes brevicauda, assembly GCA_018252015.1. NCBI lineage: Eukaryota > Metazoa > Arthropoda > Insecta > Lepidoptera > Hesperiidae > Astraptes > Astraptes brevicauda. The sequence goes on from DWPW01000761.1 coordinate 2,940, forward strand.
CAGCCTCACAAGACTAAAAACATCACCACAGTTACACATCTTTTTTCATCTGTCCATTAGGAAAGCATTAATTATAAGAAAAATAAGGTTTAATTTGCTAAGACGCATTTAAAAGCAATAGCGCATTTTTTTGACATATACATCTCACGTAGTTGACGATATTGTTTATCATTGTCGATTTATTGTTTTGTTTTGTTCAATTCAATCCCTATTTTGTAACACAATTATACATAAATATTATGAATCAATAATCTTCTCTGCATGAACTTTAACGTATACCTAATCACACACTCCTCCGTGCGCACACTATTCGATAAAAGGGATCTGAAATTATATACTATAAACTTATTTAACTTACTAATTATGAACTTACCTCTACAAGTCACCACGCGTTGAATACATAAGTTACTTAAATCTGTAAAAGGAAAAATACATTGTAGTTATTGTACAGTACAAAGTTAATAGTAACTGAATCACTAGTCTCTGTATAATGATCACAAAAAATACATTATAAGCTCATCTTTGACACTTCATTAACAGTTGTACTGAAGTGTTTTGAAGCTGGTAGAACTTTTTGTGGTTCAACTCCAGCGGCGCCACCACCTATTGCCTTTTTTTTTTTTTTTTTGTTTTCACCTATTGCCTAATAACAGCAGTGTTCAGCGCTGCTGTGTATTGGTTTGAAGGTGTTGGTAACGGAGACATACTTATCCGAGGCGTTCCAACTTAGGACTCAGAGGAAGCGACGCATTTATCGTCAACCTTAGATAGATTTTTATTTTATATGAGGTCGATCACAGAAGTCCATGGGCGGCAGTGGTCACTTACCATCAAGTGGACTACATGCTCGTTTGCTACTTCCAAACTATAAAAAAGTCTTACATCGGATCTTCGTACAAATGTTATCCTAAGTCTTACTCATGATGTTGACGAGGTTAGAGAAACTTATGTCAATATATTTTTTAAAGTAATTCAAAGTTATACTAAGTATATAGAGGATTGATACAAGGAACTGTTTTACGGTTTAATGGTTTTTGGTTTAAACAAAGACGTAGAGAACAAACATAAGGTAGGTACACCTGACATTGAGTGGATTCTGCAGACAATATTATCAACCCACCTGGACTCCGCCAGGATAACTTTCAAAGAGGGGCATCTGCATAAACATAACACACATAGACTTAGAATTTTTCAGTGTCATCCTATAACTAACTAACGCCAGTGTTGTTCGGTAAAAATTTAGTGAAATATTTTTTGTTATGAATTAATTATGAAAATATGTAGTCCTCACTATTTTCGTCATATTCTTTTAACTTCAGTCGATTTAAATATAAATGATAAAGTGTCGTTGCCATTACAACAAGTATTTTATTAAGATGTAATGTTTCATACAAAATATTAAAGAAAAACCGGCACACCGAATCGAAGTTTTCTCATGTCAACCTTGTAAGGGATAAAGATAGGTAAAACGAGTTTACATTCAGAGCATTTGAAGATATTCTAAATAATGATTCTCAATGATTAATTTAATATATCGCACGAATGCAGGAAGACAATCATTAAAAATATTACATACATTTTAAACGTAGAGTTAAATAACTTTAGTACACTTAAAACTCATTTGTGAACGTTTTTTTGTAATGTTTAATGCTATAAATGTGTCATGTTTTGCCAACCTGTAGATGTGTTGTCTAATACAGAATTTATAGTAAAAGCATTATGAAGCTATTTGACTTAAAATGCAGAAGAAAAACGATTAAAGTGCACGAGTGGGCTGTCTAACCAAGACACCTTGGCGAGAGACCGATTTTTTTTTAACTAACCATAGTCACCCTGGCGGTTGAGTTGAACTTATTATTCTCCCACAAAAAAGTACCTATAACAGTGAAAAAGGTCGCCTAGGTCACCATTTTCAAGTTTGCTAACACACATCACTATTGAATTATTTTTAAGGTTGTACTCTAAATACCTAACGTTAAAAATCTACCATGCTGCCGGCGCCCATATCAATCCCTGATAATATCAGGGTTTTACCAGTTTGGTTGGTTTTTATCAGAGCCAATACATAAAAAGTTGCTGTTGCGTATAATAAATATAATCGTACAATTATTATAGTGAATTATTTAGATATAATTCCATATTGGGAGAAAGAATAATTGACTGCTATTTATATATTTAAAAAGTTTTCTAATAAAAAACAGTTCGATTTATAGAAAGTTTATTAATATCAATCAAGAAGAAAATGAAATACATCCAAAAAGTTTCAACGTAACCATATTAGGATACAACACAGTTTTTATTTTCGCTAGTTAGAACACAATATTATATATATCATTTGTCCAATTCTAGAATGCAATATTCTAGCAATCCTAGATATATAGATTTCAGAATAGAGATTAATATGGGCACATGAATTAAGTTTCTCTGACATAGGCACTCCTTAGTAATTTAAGAGGAAATATCTTTTTTGAGCATTTAATGGCCAACACATTACTATCATAGTCAGTTTTAATATGTTAAAGATAATAATAAAAAAAATACTTTTTCACAACTGTCTTACATAACACGTGATACAATCCTACTTGAAAACAAAAAATAACTTCAGTTTACAACCATTCAACTTAATATTTGACGCAACATGAGTTGTATTCGATAACTATAGTTTCAAGTTGACATTATAGCAGAAATAATGAATATTTCCTATACAATATTTTGATCGGCACAACAGTGCATTTATTTTACAATAAGTATTAATATGTTAGTAAGTACATTGTATAGCAGAATATTATTTTATCTGCCAAATTCAAAGTTCGGAGGTATAAACTTAAAAAGTATTATAAAAATACCATTTTATACAACACATAAGAGTTAACATCTACTTTTTAAAATTACTTCAAGAAAAAATGCTGAAAACAAAATTGGATATTTATAAACTACTGTTAAAGTACTAAATCAGATTTAAAAAAAAAGTTAACAATTATTTTTTAAAATTAACTGTGACCAAATGCATATTTTTTGTGTAGACTGCAATAGACTTGTTTAATAAATTTTTATTGACCCAGTTTTGGTAGAATCACATTTCATTTGTCACTGACGTGTTGCTAATTATATGATGTGGGATGAGACCCACAGTTTCACCCACATTTAAATAATGTTTAATGCAAATAACACTTTCACAGAGGACTCATAATATGTTACATTTTTGGTATTATTTTTCTGAAAGGAATTAACATTAAATTTAAAAAATATATTTTAGCTTATTTGCTCCTTATAATATTAGCTATCTGCTACTGAAAGTCTTCTCATAATCAGTCTAGCCATTTTAGATGTTAGTCAAAACAAACAGACAGATTGATAGGAACAGACAAAAGCTTTAGTGATTGAATATTTCTTGTAAGTACCTATTATTACATAGCATACTGCACATGCATTTAGTAAAAAGTTGTTATTTTGATATTACAAAAACCACTGAAATTTTATTTATCTGTATAGGAGACGTACAGATTGTATCACTAATTACATTACATTTTTATAAATGACTGATATTCACAGATTATTTATATAAGGTAACAACTGACAAACTAGCATTGCTTTTAAGTAAACAAAATCAAGTGCTTTAGTGTGTAGTGTCATTTACCACCACAGCTAAAATTTAAAGAGAAATTGGTTTCATCTTATGGTAACGTAATATTCAAAAATAATTTCAATGAATTATGACTACATAATAATCCCAGTATTTCTAAGTTCAAAATTCAAGTACTGTAATTACGAAGTCAAAATAGATTTACTGGTAAATAGCATACAGTACATTTTGATACACATAAATTAAACAGAAAATAATGAATAATAACAGAATATTTCAGTGCCTAAACTGTTCTTAAGATGATATGGTAGCCTGAGTCTGTCTCCACGGGCCGGCTGAGTTGTCCAACCTTCAGTTTGAAAGCTTCTTCCTCAAAGCGCTGCTGCATCTGTCCACGGCCGAACAGTCCCAAATCACCGCCACGTTTGGCAGACGAGCAATCGGAGTACTTAGTAGCGATGTCAACAAATGTTATGTCGCCCCCAACTATTTGTTTGCGGTAGCTTTTCAGGATGTCTAAAGCCTCTGCCTTGCTGCGAGTGACGGTCTCTTCGCGCCAGGATGACGGCCGCCTGCTCTCAGCGTGTTTGACCAGGATATGGCTGCAGCGCACCTCGCCAGGGTCCGCTGGGGCCTCTGGACGTTCCCACTGAGATTTCTTGGTGTACATGTTCATGAAGTACGTCATGCCGGTTGACCGGCTGGTCCTCATCTCCCAGCCCTCGGGCAGCGGGGCCTCGTGATCGTTCGACATCCTGGAACGGTCGGTGGTTGTGAACACATCGAAATCCATACACACGACTCAATATCAAAAATCTTTTATTTTAAGATCTTACAGAATTTATTTGAACTTCACTTCGCAAGGTGTTTCGTTATGGAAAATAAACGAGAAAGAAACTCCATAACACATATATTTAGAATGTTTATTGGTACACGTCGGGAGGTTTTATAACTTTAATAACATTCAAACGCGGAGTAAACACATTTCGACTATTAAAAGTAATAAGTTATATTATAGTTATAAAACGAAGTCACCAAATATCATACACGCGAATTTTAGCGTTTTAAATTTTTTTTATGTCGAAATTGTCACCGCAGATTTAACCTAAAAATTAGTACTAATAATATATATCAGATAATTACCAGAATACTGACCTGTTTTATAATTGATGAATACTATAACGAGAAATTGCAGAACACTATGTGTTTAAATTAGTTTTTATCAATCTACAGATATTTTAGTGAAATAGAATCAGAAAGTATGCAGTAAGCACAATCACAAACAATTATTAAGTTGCGTTCAGTCAGGCAGTGTTGCCCACAATGTCTTAAAAAAGATACCTGAGATAATTTAAAAAAAATACTGTAAATATTTTATCAGGGTAGTTTTATTTGTAATAAAAACGCTAATTCTAATTATCAATATTATTATTTAACGCATAGAAATGAAGTACTGATGTTTCACTTTAGTTTTAATTTTATGAAAATTAGCGACATCTTCCGGATCTTATTCTAATTATATAGTACGTACCCGTAGGTACGAAGCATAGCCGACGTAGTCATTTTGTACTATGAAATAAAACATAGATAGCGCTGTTGTTATAATTTTGCAAAGCATATTTTGCTTCTTCTATTGTAATTGGATTACTTACTTTTCTAACTAGTTAATAATTAACGTAAGTCTATTTTCAATTTTGTAAATTATGACAAACACCAACTTCAAACTAAAATACAGTAGCGTAAATATTTCTTCTATTGAGTAGTAAGTAATATAAGTAATAAGTACTTTGGTATTCTGAAGCATCTCTTTTTATTCTCGCGGGGAGCCCCTTCAGCGACCGTCCACAGTGGTTAAAAGAACTCCGAGATCTTCGAAAGAACGCAATTTAATTCCTCTGAGCGCGTCAACTTGTCGGACTTCACTCAAGTGATCAAATAAGCTCATAACACCATCTGGTGGTCAGGACGGTATGCTACCTCACAAACCGCCGTCTGTCCCTAGGTCGCTGACCGGGCGATTCGAGCTCCCACTCTTACAAACCTGAAAGCCTCCTTTTAATCGGCTCTTAAAAGTCAGAGCATACCGTAACCCTATTCTGGCTCCGGATCTTCAGGGCCAACCGTGAGGTATCCGTGAACCGTGAGGTTATTAGTCCCACATATAGAAAATGTAATACCACATACACAAAATATTTTTTATTTACAAAATAAAACTACATAATGATTTTTCCGCCCGACTCAAACTTTTATATGAGTAGGTAGGACTGTTTCACTCGCCTGTGAACTTAAATAAACAATTAAGTCTTGTTCACGGGCCAGAGAAATCAATTTCGTTTAATAATTGCACCTTAATAACATATTTAAGAACCATATTTGCGACAATAAGTCATTCGGATAATTGTCGTTGATAATTGTTTCAGCGATTCGTGACTTTGGTAGTTTTAAATAACTTTCATATGATTCTAGAGAAAATACCATAGAGTTATAATTAGAGTAGGAGAGCCAGCCTAAAAGGTGTCAATGGAAAAAAGAATGAACGTAAATGAGGGTACCTATCTGTCTCTCTTTTTCGCATGTATGATTAAACAAAGATAAGTAGGTATAGGTGTCTGTCATCTTCCCTCTCTTATTATTTTTCGGACACTCGCTCTCACGGGCCTGCCTATAACTCCTGTTCTATGAAAAAGACAGACCAGCTTCCTCGATGCAATCTTTTACATCCCATGGTTTGTAACAGTTCTTGCCCAGTAATTGGAGAAGGTTAAAATATAGTCCTCTGCGATACTTGAATTCGGATTTGTGAAAGGAGGAACTGATTAGTGACGAGATCTCTACTTTTTCCTTTTTTGTAACATTTAATTAGCTATAGACGTATTATCTGAGGTAGAGCTAACAGAAGTCATGTCATGTAATTGACGGTAAGCGGCAACTGCATAGAGATTAGAATTATATAGAGTAGGGAAGTCATAGGCAGGTCTGTGAGCGCGAGTGTCCAACAAAATATAATTAAAGAACGTAGATGAGAGGTATCTCACCCTATACTTATCTTTGTCTAATCACATATGCGAAAAAGAAAGACAGTTTGGTATCCTCATTTGCTTTCTCTTTTTCTTTCGTGGACTAATTTTAGGCTGCCTCCCCTACTATATGTATAATGAGTCTGTGGCCAAGTGCCGTTCAAGCACTAGGGTGGAGCGCGACGTGGCAACGCTTGTGGACAAGGTTTGCGTTCCTTAGAAGATGAGGTGAAGTGATGAAGATCCCTAAAGAACCTCAGGTAGGACTATGATCTTATCTGGGGTCGATTACAGATGTCCATGGCTAGGTAGGCTGCATGCTCGTTTGCTTCTTCCATAATATAATAAAAAAAGAACAAAAAAAATGGTAAGGTATAAACAAAGAACATGGAAGATACTTTACATTATAAATAATTTAAAAATGGAAACTGGATTGTTGCGTTATCGAATCACTGATCAGCCAATCACGTCGCATGTCACGAATACGGTAATTTGCGAATTACTGCACAATGTTGCATAGCCGACTTTTGTTCTTTGTTCGGATGTAAATTGATTGCACAAAGAAATAAAAAGGTGAATTTAGTGCATTGGGAGTAATAATAATATTAAACTACTACATATTAGAATTTTGGATTTAAGGGTAGAGTAAGAGGGAGACATTTAGACACACGAGGCATTTCAACTTAGTGCTCACAGGTAGAAAATCATCTTTGGCAGACCTTATAAGTCTTTTTACGTTCATAACTCAGCATTAGGACTAGCTTTGTGCATACCTAGACACATAGACCCAAAAACGAAACTTAATTTTGAATTCCGGTTTACGGGGATCAAACCTGGAACTTTCTTTGTGTCTGACCTATATAGTAAATGTTATCACAGCTAATCAGATGTAATAATTTTTAGACATTAATAGAGTAATAAATGTTTTAATAAACCCAATTATAAGTAAGTACCAATTTCCTATGAACCTTATATTATAATTGTCCTAAGT
>DWPW01000762.1:0-10528 GCA_018252015.1 Astraptes brevicauda
TTAGCCGCTTTCCTCAACAACACCGATCATTAGTTTAAACGCACATGATTTGCTGAGTGGACTGACATATATATATTAATTTTGTCATTACATATAGGAATTATATACGGTTTTTGCAATGAGATACCACTGACATATTTCACATTCATTTATATTTATAATGACATTTTTATTTATAATTAATTGAAAATTGTACCTTAATAATTGAAATTTAATTTGAAATAATGTTTGTTTACCTTCAATTACACATATTTATATTTGTACGCCATTCATGGCAGAATAAGTGAAACTAAGATTTAACACCAATGTACCACCTTAGTATACAAATAAAGATATTTGATTTGATTCGATTCGATTCGATTCGATTTGATTTGATTTGATTTGATTTGATTCGATTCGATTCGATTCGATTTGATTCGATTCGATTCGATTTGATTCAATTCGATTCGATTCGATTTTATTTGATTTAAAATGTCGGTTGGTAATTCATTATATCTCACGACGATTACCAAGGCTTAACTGGTAGAGAATGCCATTAGGCATTAAGTTCGCCATTTGTAAACCTAAGGCTTATAACGAATAAATAAATAGACTTGGCATGTGTTTCTTATAGTGAGCGGGGTTTATTCTATAGCCTACTTTTTGTAGAAGACTTTGTGGTAGAAGCCTTTGTGGTTCGACTTCGGCGGCACCACCGCCACACCTTTTTCTGCCTAATAACTAGAGTGTTAAGCGCTGCTGCGTTCTGGTTTGAAGGGTGTGGTAAGGGAGACATTATTATTCGAGGCGGTCCAATTTAGTCCTCAGGCGTAGCAATGCGTCTGTAGCCGACCCTAGGTGGGACTGTGGTCGCATCTCGGGTTGATAACAGATGTTCATGGGCGGCAGTGGCCACTTACAATCAGGTGTAAAACATGCTCGTTTGCTACTACAAAACTATAAAAAAACTTCGATTTTATCTCGGCTTCATTGCAGATGTTCATTGGCGGCAGTGGCTACTTACCATCAGATGAACTGCATGTTTGTTCGCTACTTTTAATTTATAAAAAGCTGCAAGCATGTATACAGCTAATTACAGATGCTCACATGGATGCACAAATATTGGACAGACGGACTACATGGTCATACTACTTCTAAAAATGTACCAACAAAAACTTATTGGACTAACTCAAAGGCTTCTGAAAACGAAAAACGAAGTTCACGGGAATCTTTGTAAAAAGAAACAGCTTGCGAAGTTGGCAACACTGGCTTTACAACACTGTAGTATTGCCAACATAGAAATATTACTCGCAAATCCGTATTATGCATACCACATGACAGATTTCTTTGTGAAATTCCAAATTGTTCGCGTTTTATGTTGCATTTGTTCAATTTCATCCTCTTAGGCAGTTAACACACGAGCGACAGTTCATGTTTCTCACTGACGATCGCCGATTTTCGGCGTCCACTTTAGCGACCGTCGGTGATATTAATAGTTGCTCATGAATTGCCACTGTTGTTTGTGTGTTGCTTTTCTTATTTTTATGTTATGGAAATAACAAACGAGCATGCAGCCTACCCAAGGGTAAGTGGCCACTGCCGCACATTAATATATGTAATCAACCCCAACTAAGATCACAGTTCCACATGAGGTCGGCCTCAGATGCGATGCTACCCCTGAAGACTAAATTGGAAGGCCTCGACTAAGTATATCTCCCTTACCACCAGACCAGAATACAACAGCGCTTAACATTACTGTTATAGCAGAAATAGGTATGGCGGTGGTGCTGCCTCGAAGCACAAAGGGTTCTACCACCATAAGTGTATATACGTATTCGACCTTTCTTAGGAGTAGGATATATAAGGTGTATACAGCAAATGAACATACAGAACTACCTAATGGTAGGTGAACATTGACGCCAACGGACATCTGTTATGAACCCCAGATTAGACTAAGCCTATCTAATTTTAGAGTCTGATGCATCGATAGCTCGAGGATTAAGTTGGAACGCTTCGAATGCTTGTCTCTTACATGTCCTACATCCTTCAGATCAGAACACAATGCTTAACATTGCTGATACAACGCAAAAATAGCACATTTATAATAATTTCAGAGAGACCGGTGATAGCCTAACGATTGACTCAGCCTCTCAATCGGGGCGTCCGAGGTTCAAATCCCACGCATCCCTAACTTTTCAAAGTTATGTGCGTATTATAAATTATTTATCACTTGCTTTAACGGTGAAGCAAAACATCGTGAGGAAACTTGCACACCTGAGATTTCTTAAAAAAAAGTTCTCAAAGGTGTGTGAAGTCTACCAATTCGCACTTGGCCAGCGCGGTGACTATGTCCTACACCCTTCTAACTCGAGAGGAGACCTGTGCCCAGCAGTGGGACAATAATGGGTTGACGACAATAATTTCACCAGAATCGGCAGCGAAAGCATAACAAACAGACAGAATCATTTTCGTATTTGTAATATGAAATGAATATTAAATTTACTAGAGCCGTTATGCCTACAATACAAGAGTTTGCTTTGAGATATTCCAAATATCTTCTGTTATGTATGTCCCATTTGTTGAAGTTGTGCTTAGGCAGAGTACACATTTGCAGCACCAGCGTTTGTTTCTGCCTAATAACAGCGGTGTTAAGCGCTGTGTTCTGGTTTGAATGGTATGGTATGGGACATACTTATCCGAGGCGTTCCATCTTGGTCTTCACAGGTAGCAACGTATTTATAGCCAATCTCAGGTAACAGGTAACGTTAGGTACCACCATCAGGTGGATTGCATGCTCTGACAGAGTTTTTTTTATGTTATGGAAATAGCAAACGAGCATGCAGCCCACCTGATGGTAAGTGGCCACTGTCGCCCATGGAGATCACTAATCAATCCAGATGAGAACACAGTCCCACCTGAGGTCGGCCACAAATGCGTTGCTACCCCCTGAGGACTAAGTTGTAACGCCTCGAATAAGTATGTCTTCATTACCACACTCTTCACACTAAAACACAGCAGCGCTTAACACTGCTGTTATAAGGCAGAAATAGGTGTAGCGGTAGTGCCACCAAAGGATTCTACCACCTTTAAAAGTGGTATTATACGTTATGACTCTACTCAAGGCCTAAATATAAATACGTACTAATAATTTAAAAGTCATAACCAGTTCCCGCAGTGAAAAGGTCAAAAGAATAAAACTTTTGATTGATTTTAAGTATTCCTTTCAGCAACACGTACCGTTTGGCTTCGCGCCAATCGCTACAGGTTTCCTTCTGCTAAGCGAAAGGCCATCAGTTTAAATCATTTGAACTTTAACCAAAGTTATTATTTATTACCCGCGTGGCGGAGCGGTCCCCCATACCGGTATGACGTGCAATGGGTCCCGGGTTCGATCCCCAGCCAGACATATCTGAATGAAGGATTTAGATTTCGTTTCTGGGTTTTGGGTGTTTGTGTATTTCTATGACACCCACGACACTGGAAAAAATCTTACTGTGGGGCTGTGAGTATAGAAAGCGTTATTATTAGTGCGAAGTGAGATGTAGTTTAAAAGTCACTTTTTAAAGACGCTTTCTACACTGATAGCCACACAGTAGGATTTTCCCTGTGCCGTGGGTGCCATGGACACACATAGACGAATACACAAACACCCAGACCTAGAACAGAAATCTATCTGTCTGGTCGGTGATCGAACCCGGAACCCACCGCGTAAATCGAAAATTTATTTACCTACTTCTTACACTTCAAAACAGTTGTGATTTTGGCAGTATTTCAAACAGTATATTAAATTAAAGATATATTTTAAAAACAAACTGACTGCTTATTAACAATCACCAGAAAAATGGGAAACAATTCTACGTTGCAACACGTAATTATTTGATCATCAGCATTTAATAATTCTAACGGAATTTTCATTACTTACCATGAGATTAAACTAGCAATACGGTACACACATAAACAACTAGATAACTGCACTGATTCTGTAAAATCAGCCAAAGATAACCTTTTAAACGAATTCTATATTATTTTTATAACATAAATAAAAATAACGATTGTAAAAAAGTGGGGGGCATGGTGTCAAATATAACAAAAGCACCCTACGATTTTTTTACAATAGTTATTTTTAATATTATATTTCGCATTTGGGGGTCATTTGGTAATGTGGGGTCCTTTTTGATATATTTGACACCAAGCACCCTACACTTTTTTTACAATAGTGATTTTTCATTTTTAAGTTCGCATTTCACAAAAGCCTGTTATTTAGTTCTTTAACTATTGTTTTTATTCTTTTTTTTTTGTCATTTTTTTTTTCATTTTCATATTATTGCATTGTCGTCGGTCCTCGATAGGTATGCAAAGTATCAAATTAATCCGACGTTTCTAAGTCGATCAAAACGACGTTCCAAGATTCCGTTACATACAAACATACAACCGAAACGAATAAAAAAGCGTGTTACAAAGTCTCACTGCATGACGAAAATTTTTAATTGGTATATTATCATTAAACTTAAGAACTCCTGCATTAAATCGATGATAATTAGTACCGAATACATTATTACTTAATTTTCATTGGTATTATGCCAATCGGCAGGTGTATTCCCTACTTAATGTACCAAAAGACGTCATCAAACGCTAGAAACTAGTATTTCATTAATATGAAAGCGGTTTCAGCAACATGTATTTGGCACTGTGCCAATCTATCTATACGTATTATAAAACAAATTCCCAAAAGCTGTCTGTCAGTATGTGATCGATTTTCTTAAAATCTACTGAATGGTGTTTTTATATAGTTTTGACTAAAAGATAGTACAATTATTGAGGAGGTTTACACATTTATTTTCATGCGGGCGAAGACGCGGACATAAAAGAAGTTTCCTCCACTCATAGCTCCATAGAAGTATTTTCTCCTGTGTCATGGGTGCCATAGACAGACATAGACGAATACACAAACAGCCTCAGCAGAAATCTAAATTCATTATTCAAATATCTATCTGATCGGGAATCGAACCCGGGACCCTCTGCGCAGCAGGCCGGTGTAGTAACCGCTCGGCCACGCGGATCGTCATATATACATATATAGTTAGTACTACAGATATGTTTTACACTTCAAGATAAAATAAAAAAATAGTTTAGTAAAAAACAAAAAAACACGCTTTTGGAGATAATCAAACCAAAGAGTAAAAAAAATTATATCACATTATTGCATTGTCATCGATCCTTGATAAGTGTACAAAGTTTCAAATGAATCAGACTTTTGGAAATTGTAGAAATTAGAGCTCAAAGACATACATACAAACATACAACCGAAGCTAATAAAAGCGTTTTAAAAATATTGTATTGTCATCGGTAATATAAACACAAAAATATTTTGAAATGACAATCAGTAACTTGTTTAAAATAACTTCTCAGGTTTTATAACAATGTTTTTAAGAAAATTTTATTATAAGGAAAACCAATAAAGACTAATAAAAAGTGGTCCATGAGATCACAAAAATATGTACATCCGTTCACTACGACGAAAAGCTTAAGATCTAGATCTAAATCAGATGATCTAGACCAGAACATTAGTACCGCGTACATTACTAACTAATTGTGACTGGCATTATGCCAATCGTCAGGTGTGTTATCTACTTAATGTACCAAACGACGTCATCAAACGCTAGAAATTAGTATTTCGTTAATGTGAACGCGGTTCCAGCAAAATGTATTTGGCACCGTGCCAACACTACAAATTTGAACATTTTGGAAGCCAAAGATTGAACACTCCAAATGCGGTAAAACCCTTTGGGAGACATACTTATCCGAGGTGTTCCGAATTAGCCCTCAGAGGTAGCAACGCATTTATGGCCAACCTTTGGTAGGACTTTGATCTTGTCTGGGGTTAATAGATGTCAACGGGTGGCAGTGGCCACTTCGTAGTCAACCCATTATTGTCCCACTGCTGGGCACGGATCTCCTTTCAGAGTGAAAGGGGTATAGGCCATAGTCCGCTGCGCTGGCCAAGTGCGAATTGGTAGACTTTACACGCCTTTGAAAACTTTTTTAAAGAACTCTCAGGTGGGCAGGTTTCCTCACGATGTTTTCCTTCACCGTTATAGCAAGTGATAGTTAATTTCTAAATACGCACCTAATACTGAGGTGCGCGCCTGTGATTCGAACTCTGGACCTCCCGATTAAGAGGCCGAGTTTCAACCATTAGGTTATCACTGCCTAGTGGATTAGGAGTGGCCACTTACCATCAGGTAAACTACATGTTCGTTGACTACTTCCAAACTATACAAAAAATGCAAAATCATCTTCAATTTGATATATCTATACGTACATCTTATCTTGCATTGATCCTCATATCTTTCTTTTATTGTATCTTTCCTTCAATTATAGTTTCTAATTCAATTCAGCTGCGAAAGGAATTTCCTAATAAACCGAAGAAGTGCAAAATTCAGCTACTCGCTTTTGCCATTTCGGGGAGAAATATATTTTAATAATCTACGCTACTACCTCTGACATTTACTGTAAAGGTGAGACAGACATTGACAATTCCTAGTATTTTTTATGTTATGGAAATAGCAAACGAGCATGCAGCTCACATGGACATATGTAATCAACCCCGGATAAGATCGCAGTCCTACCTGAGGTCAGCCACAGATGCGTTGTAACCCCTGAGGACTAAGTTTGAACGCCTCGAATAAGTATGTCTCCCTTATCGCACCCTTCAAACCAGAACACAGCAGCGCTTAACACTGCTGTTTTAGGCAGAAATAGGTGTGGAGGTGGTGCCGCCGGAGTCGAACCACAAAATGTTCTACCACCATAAATATATATGCATTCCCATGAATTAAACCCTGTTATTTTGGTGCCTGCTTATTTTAAACACACAGACAGCGAGCGCGACTTACATTCTTATTATATACAAGTTATATGTCATACAGCTAATGTCAGGTTGTGTATAAACCATTTCTATAATAATACGAACAATTCTCAGGTCTCTACGTGTTTGAGATGTACTTGTCTGTGGAATCATATTCAGCATTCTCGTCAGGATGTAGGGTAGCCATACGCAACGCAAATTTATGGGATAATATTTAAATATTATTCGCGCTGTTACTTAACTATAAAGATAACATAGCGGTCACAGATGCTACCCCTGAAAAACTAATTTGGAACGCCTCGACTACTTATAAACCTCTTTTACTCTAACCTTTACATCAGAACACATCAGCGCTTTGCACTGCTGTTATCAGGCAGAAACAGGTGTGGTGGTAGTGCCGCCGGTGTCGAACCACAAATGGTTCTGTAAACTACCGTTCAAGGCCGTTAAATGAAAGTATTCCTTTCAAATATGGCTAGAAATTATTTAATATTTGCTTTAACGAAAGAAGAAAAACATCGTGATAAGTATGAAAAGTTTCAAATTAAACAGACGTCTGTAAGTCGGATACAATCACGTTCGAAGTTTCCGTCATATACAAACATACAACCGAAACTAATAAAAACGTGTTAAAAATTATTTAAAGTGTGAAGTCTACCTCTCTCTAGAGGAGATCCGTGCCCAGCAGTGGGACAATAATGAGTTGAAGCAACGACGACAGTGCGTCGTTTATTATTAAGGAAATGTCCCTTGTACCATCTCATTGATATGCACCCTACGTATAGTACTTGAAATGCAGAGTCGACGGAAATTATTTGCGATCTCTACGTACACTGCGGCTTAGTTGCATTATTCTGGTATTGCTAATGTGTGATGCGCGCTGAATTCTAAGCATCAGATTATTTACTATCCCACCGCTGGGCAATTTTCCTACAACTGGAAGAGACAAAACATCAAATATTTAAAAAATGACGCTTTCTACACTCACTACACTCACACATAAACCCACAGTAAGATTTTCTCATGTGTCGTGGGTGCCATGGACACACATAGAAGAATACACAAACACCCAGACCCAGAACCGGAATCTAAGTTCATCATTCAGACGTCTGTCTGGCCGGGGATCGAACCCGGGACTCACTGCGTGTCGGACCGGTATGGAAGCACTTCGCCACGCAGGTCGTCAAAATTCTAATATCAATCTATATATATATAAAAATGAATGTTTGTCTGTATGTCATCGATGAACTCAGAAACGACTGTACCGATTATTATGAAAATTGGTATATATATGTATTTTTTCACGAAGGTTTGTGTACTGATTTTTTTTTATATTTTAATTGTTGGCGTAGCAACGCGCGCCGGGTACAGCTTGTTATATATAAATTTCTAATATCAATTTTAATATTTACTTATTTTATTTATATATTTATTTATTTTTTTACAAAACTTACTACTAACATTAAAGGATTTTATCTAATTCATTAGTACATACAAAACTTTACACATTAATTTAATGGTTAATGTCATTAGATTACAATTGTTACAAAATTCATAATTAAACACATGATATACTATTAATTAAAAAAATATATAATAACTAGCACCCCGCCCCGGCTTCGCAAGGGTATTTAGCAAATTAAATAATATTGCGACTATAAATTAAGATATAAACTATCCTACCTTTCAAGTTGGAAAAAACTACCCACTTTGTACAAATTTGATTAAAATCGGTTCAGTACTTTAGGAGTCCATAACGGACAAACAACGTGACGCGTAATTTATATATATTAAAATAATAATAACTACATATAAATGTCAATGTAAACAATAATAGAGAAGTCTGCGAAATCTTTTTTATGTCCCATTGCTGGGCACGGGTCTGTGGGATGCTTGGAGCGTACTTCACCACGCTGGTCCAATGCGTGTTGGTGAAGGGCTTAGGCCGGCTTATTCGTCAACCATTACAGGGTAATTTCGATCCGCTCATAAGGCCTCCGATGAGGTTTAAGCATAAACTTAGAATTTTTGCGGTACGCTAAAGACCAAGAATGCATAGAATAGAGATATCTAAATTCATTTTAGTTTCTACCAGTGAGAAAGAAATGTCTAGAAAAGTCAAACGTCATCAAACGTGTCAATATATGTTTCAGTAACATCTGATAGCGTCGTCCGGATGCGTACCGCTCTCATACTTCAGGAATATACTAAGCTTATTAATCTATTGTTGAGTTGTTTTAGCATCAGTGTCTTCCTGAGTAACTAATTCTGTTGTGCCAAGATCCAGCAACCCGTAAAAACCCAAACCCAACTAAGTAGAATTTTAATGATATTTTGTATGGAAAATTGTTTTCGATAAATAATTCATTAAAGAAAATTGAGACGAGAATCACATATTAACCGATGTATAAAATGAAGCTGCGTTTTAAAATAATTATCATTAAACTTTAAAATGTTTCCATATTAATGACAGAGATTGTGTTTCAATTCAATATTAATGAATCGGATTTTAATATTGTAATTAGTGGCGCTTATAGTTCTGTGGTGCAGAGGAATGATCGTAGCATATTAACAAAACTGTTATTATATTTTTTGAAGGTGGTAGAACCTTTGTGGTTCGTCTCCGATGGCACCACCGTCACACCTATTTCTGCCTTATAACAACAGAGTTAAGCACTGCTGTATTCTGGTTTGAAGGGTGTGGTAAGAGACATACTTATTCGAGGCATTCCAACTTCCTCCTCAGGGGTAGCAACGCATCTGTGGTCGACCTCACGTAGGACTGTGATCTTTCTGGGGTCGATTACAGATGTCCATGGGCGGCAGTGGCACTTACCATCTTACCACTTGGGCTGCATGCTCGTTTGCTACATAAATAACATAAAAATATATATATATTCGCACTTATCCAGCGTAGTGGACTGTGAATTTAGCCCCTCACTTTGACAGAAAACGTACCCAGAAGTGGGACAATAATAGATTGACTTATTTTTTGGGTTCCATACCCAAAGGGTCAAAACGGAACCCTATTACTAAGGCTTCGCCGTCTGTCCGTCTGTCCGTTTCTCCGTCTATCACAGGGCTTTATTTCAAACTCTTCTCTGTTTTGTCTTGAAAGGACTAAGAATTTTTTTTTTCGCGTTTCTTGTTTACTTTCTAACAAAACTTAATCAAAAACTTTTAAAATATTCAGTAGGTGCAGACTTCGGACTAAGCACAAAGGAGCAGCAATGTTCGAAACGGAGCTTGTAAATCAATTTACGAAAGGGGAAACGACAAGTTTATACCAGAATCAGCATAGAACAACCATAGATTAAAAATCTGGACTCCACCCCAATGAAATGTGAATCAAAATCGATGGCACCGTCTGATGTAGACAATCGCATCGTGGAATAGTCTTTCTATGCAAGGCACGAACGAATTATCTGTAGATTACCTAGTTTTTATTTAAAAACTAGTTGTACAGGCGAAAGCTGTTCTGCCATTTGGCATTAGAAGCTCCCCGTGAGTCAGTGATATTTGTACTTACAATAACGCCATCTAGTCCACTACGGTAGACCTATTATTTTCACGCAGATAATTCGTACGACACGATAAGAAAAAATACTTCGGATTTTAAATTGTAATAACTTTTGATAGAGTGGATAGATTTTAATGATATATAGCCTAAAAGTTAAGTTA
>DWPW01000763.1:0-10527 GCA_018252015.1 Astraptes brevicauda
ATTACTATGAATAACGTTTTTTACATTCATAACCACTACAATAGGATTTTCTAGGTTCTATCAAAACACACAAAACAAATACTTAAACAACCAGTCCGAGAACAGAAATCTGAATTCTTTATTCAGATATCTAGCTGGCCGGAATCGCATCCGGAACCCATTGTACGGTATGGTGACGGCTCCGCCACGCTTGTCGTGAAATAATATAGAATAGGCAGTAAATAGAGAATGTAAATAGTTCAAGACTTGTCTGAGTAATCTTCGTCCCATTTATTTAAAACACCATATTCAAAACTATGTTTTCAATCGACGTCATCGTCAAACCATTATGTCCCTGGGCTCGGATTTCGCTCAGAGTGAGAATGGTCTTTGGTCAAACGCGATTTGGTCGGCTTCACACACCACTGATATTTTTAAAGAAGTCCTAGTGTCTTTAACATTTTTTTAACCGTAAAGTAAAATGATAATTAACTTCAAATACCCACATAATTTTGTAAAATAAGGAGTGCTTTATCTGGGATTCAAAACTTAAACCTACTGATTGAGAGGCCCAGTTTCAACCATTAGACTATCACTACTTAAAATCAATAAACACAGAGTAGATAGGATTGTGAAATTTACATTATATATCTTTAAAACTATCTTGGAGCTCAGCCGTTCCTCAGGCAAACCAAATAGCAATTACATAATTTATTATTATCCCGATTTTTGTACTTGGATTTTCATTCTCTTTTTATCTTTTTTCAGTCAATACAAGCGCTCACCTGACCAACTAAAGGAGCTGTACTTACTCAGCGTGTTCCTTGGAGACATCGTGGGTTCTCCACAGCTTTGCCACCAGCTTGGCAAGAGAAGAGGATGTGACGAGACACTGTTAGGTTCAACGTCACAACAATAATACATACTTTCAGTATCATAAATAAATTAACGTTAAGTTCAAACAATAACGAGCACAATCATAAACTCAATTTAAAGTAATTGATAGTCAAAATAGCTAGTAATAGTCCAGAAAATGGCGATTGTACACAGTTAGTTCTATCCGTAATTATTATTAAAGGGATGTAATTATAATCTTCCTGAATTATAATGTAAGTCTGTTAAATATCTTTTAATATTGTACAATATAAACTTTATTTCTTATAATAGCAATACTTACATTGTTAGACCAAATTTCAACAATTAAGTTATTGCTTCTTCATAATTTCATAGATGGTATAATTGTTTGTACTTCGACTGCGGCGACACCACCGCTACCTATTTCTGCCATATAACAGCAGTATTAAATGCTACTGTATTCTGGTCTGAAGGGTGTGATAAGGGAGACATACTTATCCGAGGCGATCCAACTTAGACCTCAGAGGTGGTAACGCATCTGTGGCCGACTTCAGGGAAGACTGTGATCTTATTTCGGGTTGATTACAAATCTATGGGTGGCAGTGACCACTTATCATCAGGTGGATTCTACACTTGATTGCTACTTCCAAATGATAAAACATTGTAATCAAAATGCTCAACCACAATCTAATGGGTATTTTAAGTAAAAACTAACAGTTTGTTTATGTTTTAATCTTTTGTGTAGTAAAGTATTTAGAAATAATGTAGATAAATTACTAAGTATAAAAGCCACATCAAATGATAGTGATCATATCGT
This sequence comes from Astraptes brevicauda, assembly GCA_018252015.1. NCBI lineage: Eukaryota > Metazoa > Arthropoda > Insecta > Lepidoptera > Hesperiidae > Astraptes > Astraptes brevicauda. Next base: position 1,652 of record DWPW01000763.1, read on the forward strand.
AACCAAATGTTTAACACGATAGTAGTTTAACTATAAATACCTATAAATATATATAATACCTATAAGTATAACGTTATTAATAGGTTTTAAATATAATAACTATCATATTTTTATAATAACCAAAACGCGTGCATTATTAGTTACCTATATTGTGATAATAAGAAAGTAGATTATTAACGTACTCCGCGTAGTTAGATCTTGATACCATTATAAAATCTAGAAATGAAATTATATAAAGGGTTTAATATAATATATTTTAAATAAATTTAATTCCTAATTTTGGCCAAAACAAACTACAAAAATTAAAAATGGCCACATTTATCAAACTAATGCTCCTAAACAGCGTAAGTCAGAAGCCTGCGCGGCAATACAAAGCACCGCCATTTTGAATGTGTCAAGAATGCAGGTCATATTTATTCAAAAATGACCGATGACGCGCTATCAACCCTGACATTTTAAAGTTGATGCATTGTTGTGCACATAATATCATAAATATACAGAAAGATTACTTGAAAACCTTATATCAATTATGTAAATAATAATCATAATGCTGTCGGCAATGCACGGCCCTTTCTTATTGTCCTGCGGGTCTTCCTAGATCTTTAGATCTTCAACTTTCGACCCGTGAATTTACCTAAAAACGTGTTTATTTAAGGACGTCTGTTTATTTTTTCCTAATTTTCTGGACAGCATTTTCTTTTACCGTCAAATTTAGAAACTATCTTCGGAATGCAAATCCCCATTATCCCAGGTAACTACTATGCTGCCCGTGTAGTCAAAAAGTTGCCGATAGATTAAAATACTTAATTACCTAAGTATTTAAAAGGTAGATGGATCTACGGGGTAAATATAAGATGATATAACAAAAGAGAGATTTTTAGGGTTGGGAAGTTTTGAGGTATTAAGTCAATGTTTTATTAAAAAACATGTTCAATTTAGTAGTCTTTTAAAAGGAATATTTTGGAATTTGGTAGGGATACAAATCATATACTACTTATAAGGCTAGTTTAGTTATAAGGAACTTACAAAGTTGTAATATATGTAAATAACGACACTAATCCGTGAATTCTTCCATTCAATTGCCACAAGGTGTACGTAAAAGTAATCCGAAGGCGGGTTTCCGGGGAATGACAAAGTGTATGAATAGTACTCTACGGGAAATGACAATTTGTTATTAAGTTGTATAAAGTTGAATATGTTATAGTTTTATTAAATGTAGTAGTAGGAGAGTTTGTTCTAATATAGCGCTACCTCTTGAATTAGTTCATATTTTCGAAATTGACGTCTGACATTGATACACATTAACTGACACGTATAAACATTGTCAATGTTAAGACAAATGATACAAGAGAAATATGCTATTACTGGTGGCGCCTCTAGCTGTAAATAATGGAACTTCTCTCCCTATTGTAATTAATTGGTAGGTACATACATATTTAATAATATTCAGTGTTTTTATCATTAATATAATATATGTATTACTGAAGTGTTAGTGATAGTGGTTACCAAGATTCATGAGTGTTATGTTATACATTGTTGCTGTATTAGGGAAGTAAAATAAATGTTATACATAATGGTATTTTTATTTGATTTTATTTTCCTATATGTTTAATTAGATTTTTTTGCCAAACCAAAGACCAACAATGCGTGAAAAAGAGATATCTAAATTCATATAAATTTCTACTAGTGAGAAAAAGATGCCTAGGAAAGTCAAAAATCAGTCTAACGTGTATACAATATATACTTCAGCAACATCAGATAGCGTCTCCCGGCTGTGTATCGCTCTTTTATTTCAGGAAAAAGTATAAAGCTTTTTACCCTTTTTGATTTGTTTTCAAATCAGTGTCTTCCTGAGTTGTGTTGTGTCCAGTTATGAATTGTGTTGTGCCCAGATCCAGTAACTCGTAAAATTATACGTTTCGCGAGTAAACACGATTTTTATTATAAAGTTAGATCAATCATTTTGGTTAAAATATCGTGCTTGTTGCCTTTTAAATCAGGTTGTATAATTTTAACTCGATTTAAAATTTTCACCACTTTACTATCAGTATATTACGTAATAGAATAATTCAGTTTATAATCAGTCATTGTGCATCTTTGTCATCCTATATCTTTAATTGTACTTAATACCTTTTATAAACTTTATATGACTAAACTAACAAAAGAACACGCAGTACAGCTGATAATAAGTTGTTCTGCCGCCTATGGATATCTGTAACAGATTACAGATGAGTTGCTATTCCGGAGGACTAAGATGCCTCATTATAAGTCAGCCAGCAACCACAATTTTCCAATGAAATACAAAAATCCGCTGAAATAAATGTCAATAAGATATTACAATCGCACGCGCCTGCGCATGCGACTCTGCATTCTGCGTAGGCGCTGCGCTACGATCTTTATGTCTAAGCAAAAGATTTCAACGCGTTATTGTATAAATATTATTATTTTTTATTAAATCTATCGACAAAAAACCTTTAATTTTTAACCATTATAAGCTCTTTATGGATTTGAAAAGTGGTGTTTATCAATAAAAATGTGAACAAGTTTTCACCGTTAATACTAGGAACTTGTAAAAAATATTTTCCTTTTAACAAATTTACTTATTTTTAAAAGATGAAAGGTAAACATCAACTCTATTTATGTAAAACGCATTGAAAAAATAGAAACTAGGTCAAACTTTTTCCGATTTAAATTAGGAAATTTACAAAAGTAGACTGATGTTCCTTTGCTAGTGATAAACAAGTTATCTTAGTGCTATGAATAATCTATTTTTCTTCTGTGGATTAGAAAAAACATTAATTATATTAAAAGCGAGGTTTGATTTGCTAATTTAAAACAAATAATGTATTTTTGTCTTAGAAATCTGACATAATTGACCATTAATGTGTTTTACATTGTCAGTATTGTTGTCAGTAATGTAAACAATGAATGTTTTATTTTGTTGAATGTAATAATTATATTCGTAACAGTATATTATGCATAATTATTATCTCTCCTCGCTTCCTCTCTTAAGGAACTTTAGGGTATGCTTAATCTCACTCCTCCATGCGTGCAGTATTTGAAAAAAGTGTTCTAAAGTTTTCGCTTCACACATTAATATATTCTATATATTATATAATCCAGATAACAAATCCAGAACAAAAATATTTCCAACCCTGAACAAGAGTAATAGCATACATATATTATAACGCCATCTATCAAAACTTACTAGAAATCCCACATGTAGAACATCGGTGCCTTTAACATCGTACTTCGAAACCATTTTCGTGTAGTCAACTAATTCACAACTTATTTATGTGCGAGGAACACAGATGGCGTTGATATACAGAAAAAGTATTTAAGTATTGTGCATCGACATATAATATTTTATGAGTTATCTATATGTAGTTCAGTCAATTAAATTATGTGAATTTAAACATTTCGAAGATTATCTTTGAATTCAATTCAATTGAATAAAACTAACGAAAATATAAATAATGAGAAATTAAAACTGAACTTTTTACCTGCTAGGTATGCTTGAAAGCTCATAAAAGGGGTTTCATCTCACAAACGGCCTAAAATATCTAAATAATAAAAAAACATATCCAGTCAGTCTTGTACAGTCAGCTTCCAAAGTGGACGAATAGATTGAGTTTTCAAAAATATCTATACGCCGAAACGTTGACAAGTAGCTGGACAAGAATAGCGGCATAATTAGATGAACGCAATTACCTAATTTGGATATTTTACGACGTTCATTTAATGAGTGTGCTTGTAGTTTTTTTATGCATCTTTAGATGTTTAGGACTTTTGCAAATCCGGATCTGTTCATCTCCTTTTTAAGCTGACCGTACATGTTAAAATAAGTTTCAAATGTAAAGATATTCAGTGGTTAACTTTTTAAAATTATACTTAATATCTTAATGATAAATAAACGGTTAAAGATTGCGTTAATAAATTGGATGCTGTATTAAAACGCGAAAAAGCGGAAGTTGTTCCTAACGGTCAATGATTCTACATAATTTGCAGGTACTTTTACTTACATTTTAGATTACTTGTATGAGCATGTCAGTAATTTTACCGGGATTTCCTCAATTACCGTAATGTATTAATTAATCTTGTATTTTACTGGACTATCGTGATTAGATAGCAGTAATTGAACTATGGAGCGATATGATTTGTAGGTTATTTATATAACCTTCTTAGAGTTGGATACCTTAACTTGTGTAACTACTAACTGTTGAAAATATCTAAATCAAACCGTTACAGGATTTTATATGTTCCTATGAATTAATGTTAATTATGCCAAAAAATATTTATTAATATTATCTGTTAATAGTAGTTCTCTATTATGTATACTTAAGTATACCAAGTGGTTTATATTTTCAAACATTCTCGTAATTTAATTATTGTTAATACCTCGTAAATTACTGCTAATTAAAAGTAATAATAAATCGACAAAAAAACTACTCGACTGTTTTATTTTTATTTACTGATATGTAACTTAATATGATCGTCAAATCAATATCTACACATAAATGATAAAGTAAAAAAACAAAAAATCTTAATACTGCTTATATGACGACAACCATCTTGGAATTTCCAAGTAAAACAAACATCGGAACTAATTTTATTTTTCACTACAGATCAGTCGTTATGTGCTGGTTATTGTCCGCTGACGATCCATTAAAGAAAAACGCACAAACAAAAATCTAACAATTTGTTAAATGATCTGTTTCGAATGAGTAACATAACGGAACTTTCTGAATTGCGTCACGTGATACGATTTACTTAATGTTGACAATAAAATGTTGCGTTGATTCATCGTCACTTGGTTTTCTTCAATAAATTTGGCTATACATCGTATTTATTAGCTTTAAACAATATTGAAGTAAGAAAACTTTCAGGTTCACCTCTGGTGGCACCACCACATCTATTTCTATTTTATAATTACTGTGGTATTGAAAAGAAATTTACAAGAGAGTTAACAATTAAATCTTTAAGGAATTAGGGACTTTTTAGTAGTAGTTTTGAGGGTGGTAAAACTCTGTATGTTCGGGTGGCACCACCGCCTCACCTATTTCTGTCTTTTAATAGCAATATTAAGCGCTGCTGTGTTGATCTGAAGGGTTTGGTAAGGAAGACATATTTATCTGAGGCGTTCCAACTTAGTCCTCAGGAGTAGCAACGCATCTGTGGCCGACCTCAGGTAGGGCTGTGAACTTATCTGGGGTTGATTACAGATGTCCATGGGCTGAAGTGGCAATTTACCATCAGATGGGCTGCATGTTTGTTTGCTACTTCCGTACCATGAAACCGAGGATTACAGATATCCATGCGGAGCAGTTGTCAGTTACTATCAAGTGGACTGCTTGTTTGCTACTTCTATAATGTAGAAGAAAATATAACACTATTTCTCTTTTTAAAATGCCGCTTAAAGAACACTACAGTTTCTTTACGTCCTGGTTCAATTTTTTATGTATTATCTTATTGTTGGTTAAGTCATATATGTGTATAATTATTTAAGAGTTAATATTTTATTATTCTATTTCTATCATTATGTTTGTACTTTCTCAATTTACTCTGTCACCTTTCTAGTTACAGGTCTGCTGGAAGAATTTTCTTAGAGAAATAAGCAGTGCCTTTGTACAATGCTCTCTATATGTATATGTCCTGTTATTTTGTCTGAATCGTGTGTACATAAAATATTAACGAAATAAACAGTGCCCGGAGATTGTAACGGATTCTCATATCAATCTGTCTGACAATATCCTTCCGACTAGAGCGCATGAAATATTGGATGAGATTAGCGCGTCGTTTCTCTCATATTACTTACTATAAATATGAAGGAAATATGGAATACGAAGGTTATAATATATAATGGGAAGTAATACTTAAGGGTGAGATAGAATTTATCACCATTATACATAACATGAAATGTTTTAGTAATATTTATGAAAAAGAATAAGACTCACTATTCAAAATTAGTTGTATTAACATTTCCACAATAAAAATACATAATAAACATATAAAATAAATATATAAAAACTCGGCTATCAATCTAGGCTATCATAAGCCTTCCAGGCGTCATGTGGATATTGGAAACCCTTTGTGGTTTGAGTCCGCCAAACCTATTTCTGATTTATCACAGCAGGGTAAAGCGCTGCTGTGTTGCCTGAAGGGAGCCATAAGAGAGACCTACTTATCCTAAGCATTCCAACTTAGTTCTGTGTTTTATTTTTACCTCATAACAGTAATGTTAAGGGCTGCTGTGTTCTAGTCTGAAAGGAGATATATTTATCCATGACGTTCCAATTTAGTTGTCAGGGGCAGCAACGCATCTGCAGCCAACCTTAAGTAGGACTGTGATCTTTTAAGAGGTTCATTGCACATGTCCATGAGCGGCAGAGGCCATTTACCATCAGATCAGCTGCATGCTCGTTTCCTGCTTACATAACATAAGAAATATCACTTTCTAACATCCCGGAAAGTTTATTAAAAACAACAATAATTATTTCTGTACGAGTATAAAATCATTTATTTATGAATTAATATAAAGTAGTTCCGGTTTTTTACGGAACGTGTGTGCATGTCCTTATGAAAAGCATTACTTCAATAAGAGCGATGGAGCTCTTTACAAAATGTCGTAATTTTATTCATAATATTACAAGTACGAAATTATGTACACACCTAAGCAAATTTGGTTGAATGTATTATGTTGCAAAACATATTTAAATATTTTACATACAATTTGAGGCATGTTTTGGTTACACATATATATTTTCGGACTTTTTTGCCGCAAATAAGATGTGAAACGAAATTTTTTCTGAGGTATTCCCGGAGCGCTATGACATGGGGTTCTACAAAAAACGTGCAAAAGCTCTCCTCCAAAGTCGACGATGCATTGGCGCTTCCTCTGGTGTTGTAAATGTCCATAAGCGACGATGACTGCTTTCCATCAGGAAGCCCGTTAGTCTTATCATTAGGTAAAAATGTAAAATATGTATTTATTAAATAACATATACAATTTCACAAATATTTTTAGGATAAAGTGCAATTTCTTTAATCTTAAATCAGCTGTCCATGGACGTTGGTAATTAATCCCAGATAAGATCGTCGTCCTACCTGAGGTTGACATTTGCGTTGACTGAAGACTGAATTAGAACGCCCCGAAGAAGTATGTCAGACTGACTAGAGCACAGCAAAGTTTAACAGTGCTGTTATAAGGCAGAAATTGCTGTGGCGGTGGTGCCGCCAAAGTCGATCCACAAAGTGTTCACACACACAAACAACCTTAAAATTTCAGCTGCAGCGTTAGTAATGACATTGATACTAAACAAACTACATATACTACTTTCAAAACTACAAGTACTTATAGTTAGGAAAAGTAGATCTTCATAGATCATATTGCGGTACAATGATTATTATGATTGATAGCTAGTCGTGATCAATCAGGCTATATATGCTGTAGTGAATCAGATGTGTATCACGTACGATCATCTAAAAAACATTATCAACTCATACATTTGATGGACACAATAATCAGCTCCTAATCATATCCCATTAAATAAGTATTGTTATATATATTTACTGAGTAAGTAAAATATAAAGTTAGTAGGTAAGTAATAAAATAAATATTAGTTTAAATGTTTACTAATGAATATTTTACGACGTATTTAGGTAAAAGGATTGGTTGAATTATGGTTTTAGTAAGAATGGACAAACTTTTGGATTCAAACTATTATCAGATGCTTAATCAATAAGTATAGTTTTTTTTTAATTAAAATATCCTTGTTTTCAAAAACAAACACGTATTTAGTAACCTACGTTTAAATAATTTTCTATTTACGTACCTTAATTTTATATTTTTTAACGAAGTGATTTGTTATAGATCGGAAGGGTCTAATTTCCTACAAAATTGGTTTAATACGGGTTACTATTTTCAGGTTAAATATTTATTTTTATGTGTAACCCAAAGGAGGCAGTGAATGCAAAAGGACTGCAAGCAGCTAAGTACAAGGTCTTAATGACAAATCTGATTGGAGTGGCGCTATTTACTCCTGGACTTAAGTTTACTAATGGGGGTTTTTCCAACAGTCACCGCATCTGGCATGCATGTTAGTGACCGGAGTTTGTGTTAATGTCTCTTGGATTGTCTCCCTTAGTCGTCCCATACGACATCCACAGGAAAAGAGAGTAGTGCTTTCCAACATTGATCCTAAAATGTAACCCACTAACGTTCTAAGAAATGGGGCTGAAACCTTAGCCCCCATTCTCGAAGTCAACGTACAGAGTAGCGCTTGCGGAAGCGTACAGCAGCAGCATTGCCGTTCCGGAAGGCAGCAGTTAGACCAAGCGTATTAGTATTGTCTCCGAGTGCAATTTGTATAGATATATAATTATAGTCCGTATATAAACTTAACTTTTAAGCTTCATTTAATTAAAATTTATTCACTCTATAAAAACTTATTATAATTTAAAATCGGTAACTTTTCTTACGTTGAAATTCTTATGTATGTGAACATAATAGTTCTACTGCAGTGGACTAGATGGCGTTATTTTACAAAAGCCATTGACTCACGGGCAAGCTTCTAAAATCAAATGATAGAACAACGTTCGTCTAGTCCACTACTATGTTAATAAAATGAAACGTTAACGCACTCCATCGATATCGGCGTAAAAGCATCTCCCTAATGGAGCGTATGAGTGTGCGCTCGGTTTTACGCTGTAGTCTGTACGCTGACTTCGAAAATGGGGCCTTTTTTTTGTTTTCGAGTGGGAGCGACGCCGGGTTATGTGGGATTTTTAACCACTAAAACTCCCCCGGTGGCCGTCATCAGCGCTACAAAGAGGACTCCGGGATCTCCAGAGGAACGCGACCGGAGCCCTCTTAGCGC
>DWPW01000764.1:0-10526 GCA_018252015.1 Astraptes brevicauda
GAGGCCTACGGTTTACGTGCCGCTGTGATGTTTGGCGGCACTAGTAGTTTCGGTTTTCAGGCTGATTTCACCAGCAAAACGTGACGTTAGCTCCGGTCTCTCTAACGCCACTAATCTCCTCTATTGTCAATAATGACGTAGAATATCTAAAATTCTATAATCATCTACGCTAGGTGAACTTTCGTTGATAAACGAATTTCTTATTTCATAACATCTAGCCTCTGTTTGCTTTACAGTCTTTAGGTTTTTTTTGCAACATATTATTTAACTAATAGTATGTTTAAATAAATTGTATAAACATGTTGTGATCAGTGAATACTTTATTTACATACTAAACTAAGAACAAGTTAAGAACCTCAGTACAAAAACCTTTAAAATTGTTTTATTCCACATCTTATACGTGCGAGGCAGAAAGGAAGGTGCGAACCGAACCATGGAAGACCGCCAAGAGTCCAGTTGGTGTGGATGAAACTTCAACCTTCAGCGAGTAGTGCGTTGGAGGAAAGGTGATGTAGGCACTAAGTAAAACAGTTCCTGGGAGCACTCACGATTATAACACCAGTAGAACACGCAGAGAGAAATTAAGTCCCTTCGAAGGCTTAAAGTATTTACCCGATCGGTGATCCTTAGGTCGTTGACGATTGGGATTGCTCGTTTTTGCACGAAGTCAAATGAGTTAAGTTAGAATTGGAATGCATCTGCCCAAACATTTAAGCAGTACTCTACCTCAAGAGGCAGATGGGTGAATGGATGTTATCTTTATAGGAAGTGACCCATTACGAGTACTTTGAATTAGAGGTTTTCTGTAAATTAGTCTTGTATGAAAGAAATGAGGCCCAAAGGATTATACTACTATGTCAAAGCAGTGTCACCTTGTTCAATTGCACGAAGACCGAGTGGCATTGTTCCGCCTCCCGCCTGAGTGACGCACAAAGTGAACACGTAGGTACTGATACCTACAGATACCCGTCATTAACTAACAGACACTGATCAATCACTGTCTAACTTGTTATAGAAGGTGACTGTTTCAAAGTATTTATATCCAGAAGTTATTTATAAGGAGACGGATTGGTAGTGCCCGAAATCGAACCGAGGTGCATGTTAATTAAATTGTTCTATTAATAACTATCTATATAAAGTTTAGAATTTTATGATTTCTCATTAGGAGGTGGTGCATGTTGTAGAATCCTTTAAGCTTCAACTCCGAAGGCATTACTGCTACACATATTTCTGTATTATAATAACAATGTTCAGCGCTGCTGTTTGAAGGGTATAATAAGGAAAAAGTACATATCTCATACGTTCCAACTTAGTCCATTAAACTTATCTGGGGTTGATCACAGGTGTCCTCCTTAGTCTGTCTTACCTCGACTTAGCTCGTTTGCTACTTCCATATTATAAAAAATGTAGTATAAAGTGTGACGATAGTGCTTCTGGTCCAGTTGCAGATACTGTTTCTACCATCTTACAATCGTTAAGCTAACGCTTAATGGTATATATTTGATAATCTCCCAATGTGAAAGTAGGTATGTACCTATATCGAAAGCAAGTTGGAAGGTTTAGACCCCTTAAAATATTTATATCCCTTTAAAAGATCTTTAGTATATTTTATACACATATGTATATTAAAACCAGTAATAGAATCGTAGAAAAGCAATGTTGCTTCGTTAAACTGCATAGAACTAATATTAACCAACAAAGAAGTAGGATAGTCAATATGAGAACCGAAAACTCCGACAACCTTATGTTGGAATTATATAGACATATTTTTACTTTGCAAATATTTATTTCCTGTTTAAAATGTTAAACCTATCTGCAGGGGTTATGCGCGGGCAGAAACTTGAACTCGGGAAGCAATTAAATGAGTACTGGCTGTGCCCCATAGTTTTATTTGTATATAAAAAAATACATACATACAACTGAAATTTTAGGCCTTTGACAATTTTAACAAATTTGCATTTTAAAGAGAATTGATAGCAACACGTTATCGCCGAGGACGGCGCTTGAACGCGCGCAGGCTTATCGAATTTAATTTTTTTGTGCGAACCCTATTTTTTGTTCCAAATATGAGAAAACTAATTGACGCTTTACTTTATAACGTCAGCTATATGACAGTGAAAGTCCCGACAATATAGTTCCTGCCATTTCGGAGTTTAGTCGGAACCAACAGACAGACAAATAAATCTTGTACCTACTGTTTATACTTTCATATGCCTTGACTAAAAAACGTAAGATTTGACATGAAATGCAGACACTTCATTTTTATTTCCTACGAGTAATATATTTATATATTTTTTATAGCATTGTGAGAAATTGGGCTCGGTTGATTGTATGAAGTTAGCGACTTTATGTTTTGTCTAGAATTGGTACGCTCAAAGCGTAGACGATAAAGGAACGGAAAGTAAGAAGTGCGTCAAAGCGCCGTCGCTTTGTTAACCCCGAGGCGTAGAGTAAGACTGTGATGGTCTGTGTACATATGAGTACGTATATGTAATAAGGGAGCTTTATGACCAGAGATGTGCGAGGTAACCAAGCGGTGCGCGAGGTCGAAGCTAAGCTACGAAACTCTTCGAACATTTTCACTAAAGCTAGGTGACTAGAATTTGCTTTGAATATGCTATAGCTACAGCGGTCGAGGATCCGTAGCTCTAATTATTAAATAAAAACTTAGCTTATCTTTAAAATTCTTGGGAAAGTTTAGCTACTTGAAATAATTTTCACCAGTGCTAAGCAAATCTAAGCAATACAATTCAAGCAATATGATTGGTGGATTTAACAGAATGACATCTGAAGCTTGGCTATCTCTCGCGTAGACGAACTTTAAAGTTGTGTGCATAATTAAAGGTGTCAAAACTCTCTTGGTTCAACTGTGACTATACGGTGGTATAGTCAGAGCCAATAGTTAGAGCGGTGGCTCTAACTATTAAAGCGTTATTACAATATATTGTGTTCTGTTCTGAAAGATCCTATTAGGCGGTTCATGTTACTTTTTGTAGTGGTAGCAAACCATTCACGATCAACTCCAACGACCAACTCCAGGTTCGTTCTTGAGTTCGATGTTTGTTGCTAAAACAATATTGTTTACTCTCTGTGAGGAATATGTTCTGGCTAATTTTGAAGTTACTAGTACAGTCTTTTTTAATAAATTTATATCATATGTCATTGTTCTGCAGTATTAACATCACAGTACTAGTATAATAACATCTTTATGTTATTATACTAGTACTGTGTACACACACATACACTTCTTTAAGTGTCAGGTTGAAGGTCTACAGTTGTATAAGATTGTTTTCTTAGATAATAGTGGACTCAAAAAGTTGTTCAATCGTGATTATCGGTTTTCCAAGCTACTTCTTAGTTAATCCCTTAATCGCTACGAGCTTGGCGATCTTAACTTTAAAAGATTAAACTAAGGATTATTTAACGACTTATACTAAAATACTGTATAAATACCTACTTATAATTTTTGTAAAATTGTGTACAGGGAAAAAATATATTTATGTACATTAAAATGATGTTTTTTATTATATTTGTAGCACCGCGGAGGCAGTGAAAGAATTTATTTATATGTTGATAATTAGATGATATAATAAGTGTCACGGTTGAAGTAAAAAAATGTTATTTCATTTACTCGAATAATACTAAAGTAGAAGTTAATTATAACAATCCTTTTGAGTTTCTTTTTGAACCGTTTCTAGTAACTGAGCGTTCAACATGAACCCTGATACCAAATAAGCGGTACCAGTCTATTTATAGACTCCGTACTGAAATCGAAGCGCTAAAACCGTAGAGTAGTGATACTACTAGCTATTTTCGCTTTGACAGAAGTGTCATACGATGTAGTTATTGATTTCGTCGGCGGGATGTGTGCATATGTTGAGTTTTTGACACAGGAAAGTGATGTATCTTTATTATTTAGAAGTGGTGTATTTGTGTGCAGGGTGAGCAGTGTGCTGATTGCTAACAGTCGGTGTGCATGTGTGCCGGTGTGAATGAGCGAGGGTCAGAAGCCCGGGCGGCGGGGCGCGGTATCGACGCGCACGCCACGCCTGCGCTCAGCCACTCACCTGTTGCCGTGAGGCCGTGGAAAGATACTCTTTCAAATTAAGGCCGACACCTGATACTGAAATGAAAGCAAAGTTTTCGATCCTCGGATCTAAGCTCTAACTCTGCTCTACTTTTTAATTAAAACGGGTCTCAATATTTTCCAATTTCTATCATCATATATATCATCATGATATATTAATCTATAGAAATAAATAAAATTGATGGGTCTGTATATAATATCAAAATATTTTTTTTACTAAATGCATATGAAAGTATACATGGTACCTATAACAAAAGTACAATTAAAAAAATTTTGTCTGTTTGTCTGTCTGTCTGTTTGGCTGAAGTAAACTTCTAAACGGCTGGACTGATTTTGACAGGATTTCCACTGGGAGATAGCTGAAGGTCTAAGGCGTAAATTAGGCTGCTTTAATTTTTGAAAAAAGCAATAGCGCGCGCTCCACGCGCATGCACCCGCCGTCGCGGGCGGAAATGTCGGTTGCTATAAGGCAGATATGAATATATGCCTTTTTGCTTTTTTAGCGCGGGCAAAACCGCGGGGATCAGCTAGTCTTAATATAAAATTACATAGTTACTTTATTTTACAAATATGTAGTTACAGATCCCACGCTAGAACTATTAAAATAGCTTCATTCATAAGTAACTTAAAACTACTATAAACTATTAAATTATAATGTTTCCTGGCTTACACTCGTGGAAATAATAATGTTAGAAAGTTGTACAAATTAACTTTTGTAATAAATTGTACTTAAAATGTTAAAAGTTAAAGTTAGGCTTACTATGTACTTTTGCACCAGGTTATTCTGGAATATCTTCCGCATTGGCTACGTTAGTAAATAAGGTAGCATTGGAACTTTTTAGTCGAAACTGCTATAAATTTTGTAATGAATTATAATAAATCAGCAAAGTATCTTATTGTATCTGTAATTTATAAGGAAATTATGCTTTTTGATGTCTTGTGTGATTGTCCATGTGTGATCAGTGGTCATGTTCATAAAAATAAACAGAAAGTCCTTTCGTAAGCGACAATGGATAACTTCTATACTAAAAGCCGTTGCCACTAAAGCGTTTAATTCATTACTAGAAGACCTGCTGCACTGGTCGAAATTTGACCATCATTAAAACTAAAATTATAAATCTAAATAAAAAACCCTTAAAAAACCCTTTAAAAGAAATAAACTATTTTTGATAGAAGTTTTGACGGGAACGCGAAGGGAGTTTTTGCATGATATTTTTTCAAAACTATGAGTTTTTTTTTCAAATCTTGTGTAAAGTCGTATTTTTGTTTAAGAGTTTTTTATCATAAAGCGTTCGATAATGTACACGTGTGTAGGAAAGTGATATAATGCAGCCAGCGATGACCTGTGGTGTTGACTTTTCGTTTTGCTTCTAAGACTCCACATAAAGTCTTTAAACCTTACTGTACCTATCTTATCATCATAATTTTCCATATGGAACCTCGTCATCGCTATTTTCTATATGAATATTCATTAGAATAAGGGAAATGAAGAAATGATAATAAATGATGATTAGCTGTAAAGGAATGAATTATATTGAAGTATGCCTAATCACTTGTCTCGGATAAATATCCTTGTCTCACTCCTGAGTGTTCGAAAAATGGTAGCGCAAATTTTCGCTTCATTTATTAATATATAGATCTAAAAGACCGACGACCGGTACTTGTTCGTTATTTTCCAAAAAATCCGTCAAGGTTTCACCGTCTACGTGTCACATATATACAGAGACGTAGACGATGGAATTTTGTCAATTTTTCTAGTGATTACTAAATATTCCAGTTGTTTCAGAGGTAGAAGCTAATGGGCCGTAAGCCAAGATCCAAATCACAAAGATTATGTTGCTGGTTAACAATAATAACAATAGATATAAATTATGCCGAAAAAGAGCTTTTTCAGAACATATAAAAGTTCGGAAGCAAAGCAAATGCTTAAATTAAAAAAATGTGAGATTTCTAGTTTTATGTGTATTATGATGAATTTCTAACTGAACGTAAAACTTTGTGACATATAACTCAGTAACATGTTACATATTAGTTACTTTTTGGCCACTTACCATAAGAATATTTTAATTAAATAAATTTAATTTAACTAAAATAACATTTTATTATTAAAAAAACTGTAACTATATATACCAAGTAAATAAACAGCTAAAACTAAAATAAGCAAAAAGAAAACCAAAAAATGATTTGTGACAGTGTTACAATCAGACCACGACAATTCATGTTCAAATCATGTTTATTTACGTCACCTATTAAATACATCTTCAATTATTATTTTTTGGAATACAGTATTGTTTGAATAGTTGATTGTTTTCAGATAAATTATTGAAAAGTCATGTTAATGGTAATATGTAAAACTAGCGGATAAAAATGTATTATTGTACAATTCGATGATAAACAAGAATAAACCGCGTTTGATATAAAATGTGAAACAAAGAGTCCAAGTTACTGCCTCTTGGGAGAGTCCCAAGAAGGCTGGCTGCATTATCGCGTTTGATGGTTAAACTTATGCTTTAGCTAAAAAACGCACCTGCTCTTGGGTCTCCCGAAACATTGAATAGTTGTGACGACAGTTCCTTGTAAAAAACGTCGTGCTTCTGGCCCTCTAGGACCTAATGTTTCTAGCGCCAACGGCACAAATATCTAACTATCCCCCAGAGCTATATATTTGCCCCGTTTAGT
Organism: Astraptes brevicauda; assembly: GCA_018252015.1. Taxonomy (NCBI): domain Eukaryota; kingdom Metazoa; phylum Arthropoda; class Insecta; order Lepidoptera; family Hesperiidae; genus Astraptes; species Astraptes brevicauda. The sequence continues at coordinate 6,767 of DWPW01000764.1, forward strand.
AGTTTCAGCCGTCTCTCCCGCAGCACCCGCGCGTTTCGCGGTTACCGATATATGAAATGGAGGTAGCGTACTGACGCAAGTTACATCCTATAGAAGCGACCTCTCCTATTTCAAGAAAACGAGTGAGAAACCGTGTGGCCTCGTCGCCGTCATGTGCTATACCGTATGTACCTAGAGAAATTAAGGTAAAGCCTGAAGCCAAAAACCCAGACTTCTTTTCAGAGTCCTCTTTTCCTCTGAATATTTTTTGCTTCAGGATTTTTTTCCTTGGCAAAATAAAGTCCAGGCAGTTTTGGCAACGTTCGCGTAACCTACCTCATAAATAATAAGAGACTTATGAAGAATCTTATTAATCAAATCTTAAGTGTGTGAATCATATGAAGAAGCCAGAAATGCCGGTATGGACACAATGCAACTTTTGCGAATTCCCAGACCTGATGGGAAGGGAAGCCTGAAACCATTAGTTTTGGACACTTGGTTACAGGTTTTATTAAGGAATCAATGGAATTTAGAGTAGTGCTTTAAAAGGGGACGACATCTACATAAATCTTTAAATCGAATAGACAATTTTGAATAAGGAACATGGTCATATGAGATTAATTTTAAATAGTATATGCGAAATGTCATTGAATGTTGTACATGTTGATCAATCAGTAGTGTCACACTCAAGAAATACTGGAGCACCAAGACACATAAGTGGATATTTGTTTAAAATTTTGATGCTAGGTGCTATTTCACTGAATTTATTTATAATATCGGATTTTTCAAAGACGTCAGACGTATCACTAATAACGAGTTCGCACTTAGAAAACTTAATGTTAAGGCCGATAGCTAAAAAAATTGTATAATATATGTTACATTCGATATTACTTTAGTCACTTCACCTCTAAATGTGCCATTGTCAAGATACCAAACATTAAAGTTAGATTTTATGCGTGGTATAAAATGGATGGACGGCTAGCATAAAAATGGCCGGCCCAACTTTCATTATTTGAAGTTATTTAAAAATATTTTAATGGTTTTAGAGGTGCTACCGATGTCATTATTTGTTAGATACACACATACTCACACGCAAACATATACCTACAATATGTTATATTGGCATACAGCACTGAAAAATATAGAAATAGAAAAGTTCCTGAATGTGAAATTGAGTTCACCTTTTTTATGACATCATTCCATATGTGAGCATTTATCATAAGAAAATTGTATTTTATGGTTGACAAGGGTACATTTTGTAGGCAATTTATCGGTCCTGATAAACGCTAAAGTAATTGCACTCTTCACTGAACACGGCTGAACATGCTTATAGAAAATAAATGTATTAAAACAGAACGTATATAAAGTGTCTTTTTACCGAAATACAAAGGATTTATTATCTATCTGGTGTAACGTAACCACAACATTCACTAGTATCAGTTCCTGTGGTTTAATTTTGTTGGAAGCTATAAGTACCAATACACTCTACTCACCACAACATTTTGATCAGATTGTATGAGATTTGACAAGATGAATTGTATATGCATCTGCTTTTTTATCAAAATTATTTTTCATAACTAATAATAAAGAAATATATATATATATATAATGACCTATTACACACTACTACGGCGTATACACATTTACTACGGCGGACTGTACATACACTACTTCTTTAGATAATTTGTTGTTTTAATATAACGAAAGACTTACGACTGATAATATAATTATCAAAATAAACTTGTTAACAATAATGATGCTTTAAATATTTATATTTATCGTTTAATTTGTCTTAGAAACTATAAAAGGTTGATGTACAATAAACAATACTTATGTAAATAAAAAGTACTTGATGTCCAATTTTGAAAGGAAATACTACCATTATTGCCATTATAAAAATGTATTCCAATCTATAACCAGGCATATCAAGAAATCAGAAATAATCTGCTGTTGCTTTTAGACACGAAATAATGTGGTAGGCCAGCCGTAGACATATAACAAACCAATAATACTCCTTTACATAATATCTTAATCCTAATTTATTTTAGCGGTATAGTTTCCAGGGTCGCTTGTCAGCGTGGGTGTTTACAGCTTCTTTGAACTACGAGTAGGTGCCGGTACGAACAACGTGCTGGCCATAATGTTCCGGGAAAAGGTTAATTTCATTACTTTACACGGCAAAAATAAACTGTAACCATGATCCCCTTGTTTAACATTAAGTTAACATTCACTTTTCATTATTAATTTACGAACAATGCCGTAATTTCATGCCAAGGATAATTTTGCAACAAAATGCTCTCTTTTACGAGAAGATCTAGAGGATGTAAATAAGTATTTTTTACTTACATCCTCTTACCTACATCCTCTTAATATTATTATTCTTATATATAGCATATTATACCCAGTTTAGTTTTTAACGGTGTCAAGGTGACTACAGAGGAGTTAACTTTTTGTATGATATTTGTTATATAATATTTAACGCTAAACAAATACTAGTAAAAGTAAGATTAGTTAAAGGAGACGATTAATTTAATATTGGGTCTGCTTCTTAGTCAAATGAGACAAAAGTAAAGAAAAATACACAGGTTAGCAGATAAGTTCTAATATAAAATTTTCCTGCAGTAATTCATTAACTGCTCAATATTTTTAGTACGGCAGTATTTCACCAGCAAAGCTGGCATTGGCGCTATAAAATGTCATTAATGGGAGCAAAGCTTTTTAAGTCGACGTGTTAAAAATTCAACAAATTATATTCGAATTAGCTAATAAGTAGGTTTAATAAGCAATTCAAACCATTCACTTTAATGAATAAACATAAGTACATTTTAATTTCAACTATTAAGAACGAGTGTCATTTGGGATTGATAAACGAAAATCCTTGTAAAATTAAATAGGTTAAAAATCCGGATAGTTGCCCCACTTTTCGAAAAACGTCTATAATTCAAATATACGCACTTGCTAAGAATAATGCACTATGTATATCAGAACATGGTTCTTTATCTTTTAGACAAGCCTGCTGTTGTAAATATAATTAATATAGATTTTGAGTATATCCTGTTTTATTTTGCCTTGAAAAATGGGATAGTTCTGTATTGTGGCGTATAATAGCCTAATATCAAAAATGCTTCAGGGGATACTTGCTACATGCGGGGAAAATCATTTACTAAATACAAATCACAATATGAATGAACATATTATAATACTCATTAATAAGTTGTCATATTAAAAAGTATAATAAACCAAAAATACTCCTTTTTTAAGCTTTTTAGCAATAAAATAAGTAATGATTAACATTTTATTTAAAAACATATAGACAAAACCCTAACTGATTAAGGACAATAAACGAAGAAACGATAAGCAAAAATTACTATAATGAAATGAATGTAAATAATACAAATAGTTATTTCTTTGTCCCAACCTAACATTATAGACATAGTAAGTTGGAGGAGAACAAATATGAAAAGAAAATGTACGTTAATGTACCCTCCTGTTCTAAGGCGACTATCCGCAAAAGTAAATATGGCGACTATCCTTTTTGATACGGATACTTGCCCTTAACCCTAATACATACAAATAAAAAAATAGTTCACTGAAATCACAATTAGTAAAAAATATATCCCACAAAAATTATTTATCAATATAATATTGATCTCCGTTATCGTGACACCGTGAAATATTTTTCCTCCTACTAACTAACTATTCCTATTCTGATAACTTATATGGTCCTAAGGTCATTAGGAAGGATGCTTTTAATTATAGTAAACATAAAATCCAACAACAT
>DWPW01000765.1:0-10525 GCA_018252015.1 Astraptes brevicauda
AGTGTGTATTGCAGGCTAGAAATTGACGGTTGATTTGTTGTACTAAATAGATCAAAATTTTGACGTTAGTGACATTAAATTTGTGAGAGCTGTTTTATTTATCTCAGGATATATAGGAAGACTCTTTGCCGACTTTAGTACAGTGGATCCGTCACGGAACTTTTATGGACGCTACAGTAATTGTTTATAGAAATTGGCAAGGCGCAAGTTTATGCGAGGCGCATTTTGAGATGAAAATATTATAAGTGAGACTTTCGGAGATATTTGAGTACAAAACTCAAAAGTACAGTACGGATAATTTTATTACAATGTGTTTATTTTTAAAACATCTAGCTCTGTGTGAAGCAGATTAGTCAAAAGGTTCAGTAGCTAATAGTAAAAACTTTAAGTACCTATTTTAAGTTCTAACTCTTAAGTGCCAGTACACATTGGATCAGTCTGGCAGTTTTACAAGAACGATAAATGTGTGAAATATATACCAATTTTTTATACTAGTGATATATCAATGATTAGAATGTATTCGACGCCGCAACCACAGGTGTGGACTCATTTGAACAAACACCAAACCCAATGCTCACAAGTTTCCGTGCATCCACATGGGATCCACACGGAAAAATCCTTGATTTGTTCTTAACCGACACCGATATGATCCGAGACAAGCTCTTGAAAGCCTACGCAACCTAATCCAAACACTCCATCTACACGTTGACGCTTTCGTTGACGTCTGTGAAGGTTTGTCGAGGCTTGCTACACGTAGGGATGCGGCATGAAATAAGCACGAGCCAATAAAACTAAGCAACGATACATTACCGAACGGAACGGACAATGTTTGGACGGATCGGATAATAATTATCTTATAGCTTTGTGTGTACTTCACACTTGCATGTAGAATCGATGTGGCTACTCACATATACCTACATACAAGTCGATGGACGATAAGAGCTCGTTTACATCTACAGACATCAAATGCGTAATAAATATATATGTATTAATGATATATGTATTAAAGTATTCCTCCTAAGATTCCTCCAAGTATTAAAATGTATCTGACATTAAGTAGATAATAAATCCGGACAGTATCTGGTCGTGCAGCCTATCAATAATTAACTATAATATAACTACGGATATTTCTGGCACGATCTCGGAGAAATGACAATATTCCTTCAAAGGCACGATACATTTTTTAAAGTTGTGTTGTATGTAATCCGCCATATTGTAGCTGCGGCCATCTTGGATTTGAATTTGTCATAGTGCATAGTATGCTAGGAGTCAAGCCTTTTCATTGATACCCATATTTAGGGGTTCAACAGATAAAGTACAAAATGTTGAAAAATATTGGTATCGTGTATGGAGCACCCCTTGTATTATAACATTTTTTTAATTTTTAGTATTTGTTGTTATAGTGGCCATAGAAACACATATATTGTAAAAATTTCAAGTATCTACCTCATACGGTCCAAGAGATAGAACCCTGTGACACACGGACAGACGGACAGACAGCGAAGTCATAATAATAGGGTTCCGTTTTGACCCTTTGGGTACGGAACCCTAAAAACGTAATATGGCATGGATGATGGATGATCTTACCATTCCACTACCTGTATGTAAAAAATCATGACAAGGAATCGACAGTATAAAAAACAAAAATCTATCCCACAGGAACTGTACATTTTTCCGGGATAAAAAGTTTTGATATTCCAGGCTATAATCCATCAATGTACCAAATTTCATTCAGATCAGTTTAACCGTTCTGAAGTTTTAAAGTAACGAACTTTGTAACAAACATCCATCTATCCATCTTTACATCCATCCACCCATCGTAACAAACTTTCAGCATTATAATGTAAGTAAGATTATTATTATTATTTGATTATAAATTCTATGGATCGAGTGTTACTCGCGATAAACGTCCAAAAAATAGTCACTAAACGTTAGCCTCTAAATCGCTAAAATTTATTTATTGACCAATCCAAATGGCTTAATGGGAGCATTGGACCAATCATTCGACTTCATTTTTAAGACCACTTCATTTTTTGAACGTATTTCATTTGACAATGACAGGGTGAGGTTACATCTATAAAATATATAACAATGTTATTCCCATTTCGTTCTTTTCAATACTATATAGCAAATGCACATAGATTGGACACGAACATTTATTATATGTATTTTAATAATACCTCATAATAAGCATTTAATATTTTGCACGAAAATAATATTGTGAAAAATATGTATTCTTGTAAGATACACCATAGTCAATTTATTTCATAACACAAAAGCCTTGTATCCAAGCCAAGCATGTTTTAAAAACAAAATTTAAATCAATATTTTTAGTTTTTAGTTTCTGTTCTGGCTAGGGTGAGTTGAGTGGTATTGTCGGCAACTCGATAATTTTAAAATACCAATAGGAATTTGTGATTGATTATTATTAGAAGTTAAATTTGGATGTGTGTTACAAGTGTTTGTTGATTCATTATCACTAAGAATTCCCAGATTCTTTACATTCTCAGGAAAATTGATAAAACAGTGCAGTGTGTAAGTCATTTTGTTATTGTTTTATTTTTGTAAAATTACGATAATCGCTTGATCTCATTATGTTTCACATCTTTTAATTAAATTGTTTAACAATTTCTATAATTTGTACTGAAAACACGCCTTGTATTACGCCCATGTAAGGATATTCATCCTATTTTTTAATTGAAAGTCGATTCTCTTTGTGTGTGGATAGTCTTGCCTCATATGGAGCAGGAAATTTACTAGATAGCCGATCAGTCTGGTTTACAAGTTAAAATACGTAATAATTCTTGCTAGGGTGAAATAAAAAAGTGTAATAACTTAATAAACAATGTTTTTTTGTGACGTTTAAAAAATTGTGCGAAAGTTGCAAACCCACATAATATAAATATTTGTAAAATCTATAACCAATTAATCCCGAAAATTGGCGTTCAGATTCTCGCAAATATCTCAAAAAGTGTTGAAATGAAGATTATAGGAAATTTCATTTGAACAACAAATTAAATCCATTATTCATTTTTGATTCCTACTTTTAAGGATTAAATGAAGAATTACATTTGTAAACTAGGTAATATTTATTCTAATTAGGTACTACTTCAAAATTACAAAAAACTTATATACACAGTAAAACCTGTTAATGCTATTTGCTTAAAAATATTTACTAGAACTTTTTATACAATACACTATATTGTTTTCTAGCCAGCTATACCGGTGAATTTTCCAAGTGTGTATGGATGGGTAAATCCGAGTAAAACTACAATTTAAAAAAAAATCCCTAGCCGGGAATCAAATGAGTTAATTTTGAAGAAAAATCACATCCTGTATTGTGCCATCTAAAAGTGTTGTTTATAAGCATTAAATTCAGGAATGTAACTACACATGTTAAACTAAAGGAAATTGCTCATATTGACTAATATACATCTTTTCCATACATTATCCCACAAATCCCTTAACTAGACAAAATGTATTTTCTAAAAAAATGCACTTTCCCTTAATTGGCATGTATAGTTGGTTTTCAAAATTTGATTCTTATAAGCAACACTATTCCATAGTCCCATAATACAAGTGTGACTTTTTTGTCAAAATGAACTCATTCGAAACCTGCCCAGGGAAACAATTTTTGTTTTAAATAATAATGCAGTTATAGTTTATATCAAAAATGGCCTTGTGTGTTCATTCAGGACTTTTTTTGTTAATCCTCGTTTCGAATTTACCCATACACACACACTTCAATAATATTGAATAATTGGTTAGTTAAAGGTATCTATTGTTAAAAGCTTAGTCAGAGAATGTATGGGTTAAACACTTTTTCCTTTACTCAATATGTATAGTTAATTACCAGATTTTGATGCTTATAAGTAACACTATCTGATAGTGTAATAATACAGGGTGTTATAATTTCTATTAAAAATGAACCCATTCAATTCCCGGCTAAGAAAATAGTTTTTTTGAAAATTTATGTTGCAGTTGTAGTTTCTATTATATGGGCCTCATTAAGTCCTTTCAGCATTTTTGCTAATCCTTATAGTTATGCATATCTCCATCCACCCATATTTGTAAAATTCACCCTGTATATTGTTGTTGCTTCTAATTATTGTTACTTTCTAGTTAAACAATGAGGTGGACTGTGCACCTTGAAGGTGGGCCACGACGAGTCAACCATGCAGCAGTTTGCATACGAGACAAAATTTATTCATTTGGAGGATACTGTTCTACTGATGAATATAAAGACTGGGAAGCAATTCCAGTGCATGTACTCAACACCAACACCTTAAGATGGTCACCCGTAGTTTACAAGAGGACTGATATTATACCATTTCAACGTTACGGCCACTCCGCAGTACCATATGGTGAAAAGGTTCAATATTATGCTTTTTGCCTTATAAAATTGTACAACATAATTTGTGCTAGTTCAATATTTTCTTCATTTCATAATGCTACAATTTTTCAGGTATATATGTGGGGTGGCAGAAATAATGCTGTTGCATGTGATACTCTGTCATGTTTTGATTCTGATAAATTAGAGTGGACTAACCCAAAAGTGACTGGGTCAATTCCACATGCCAAGGATGGCCACTCTGCTTGTATTATTAAAAACAAAATGTACATATTTGGTGGATTTGAATACCTCACTGATCAATATTCCCACGAAGTTCATTGCTTGGACCTGGATACTATGGTTTGGACTTTCGTTCGCCCTAAGGGCCTGGCACCTTCACACAGAGATTTCCATACAGCGGTGGCAGTAGATGATAGGATGTATATATTTGGTGGACGTGGAGATTTGAATAGCCCATACAATTCCCATGAAGAAGTATATTGTCCTCAAGTACACTTTTTAGACACCTCCACTAATACATGGATTATGTGTAACCCAGGCGGAGAATGGCCTGTAGGCCGTAGAAGTCACTCTGCTTGTAAGTATATAATACCTGATACTTTAAAAGTCATTAAATACATTGTGCTAAAATCGAAACTTAAAACATACATAAAAATACTTTTCTCTTCATAGAGTGGATTCTTTCTGATTTTTACCTCAGTTACAATTGCATTATTTTATGTTTTTCTAGGGTTACATGAAGATTTTATGTACATATTCGGAGGATTTAACGGAAACACAAAGTCTCATTATAATGATGTGTATAGATATTCAATATCCAAAAATTATTGGGAACATGTAAAAGTAGATGGTGTAGAACCCTGCAAGAGAAGACGTCAGGCCTGCCTATTGCTTGAAGATAAAGTTTATATGTTCGGAGGCACAAGGTAAGACTCTTATCGAAGCTCTGGATCATTGTTTTTCAACCTGTAAATAGCAACTCTTGGATAGTCATGTTTATTATTAATGGGCAACCAGTTAAAAATAAAACATGAATACAAGAAATTTGAAGTGATTATGGAATTAAAGGATTTGATTGTATGTATACAAATAACTATTATTATCTAATAATAATGTTTAATGATAGATACTAATAATATTATTATGAATAATTTGCAATAAATAAATAGGTAAATAGTTATTGTGATCCTTCAGTTACTTTTGCATGCAAATTTTGTGGAACTTTTTACATCCCCATTCCTAAGAGTGTTAAAATACTATTCATATTGTAATATTAAGAAGTTGGAAGGATTTTTACTTAAAAATTGTTTATCTTTAACATGAGATGGGACATAGGAATGATTGAGAAACAGTGTTCTAAACATTACATAAATAATTAAGTTTATGATACCAACAATCCCACCATATGGTATTTTAGTGTGTAAATATTTATTCTGGTAGTGAATTGAAAAGAAGTTGGTTAATAATCACAGATCTATTTAAGAATCGAATGGACATTTATTAAATTATAAATATTTATATTTGATCATGCAGTAATCAAAAATAGATCCTATTAGACCAAAGTACAAACTAATTCCTAAGTACCTATGTAGGTATGTTGGTTACATAACGTGTGGTACGATTTATTTACCAACTATTAACATAGCCACCTTGTCTGTATTTCAATTACGTGTGTGTCATGTTAATGATTTATGACAAGGTTACCTATTTTAAAATTTAAAATTAGTGAATGAGAATGCACCTACCTATGTATTGTTCTTTATTTTCTTGCCGACCTATTACTGTCTCATTGCTGGATAAAGGTCTCCGCTCATAGTGAGAGGAGCTTAGGCCATAGTCCACCACGCTGCCCAAGTGCGGAATAGTAGATTTTTACACCTTAATTTTTTTTAACAAATCTTGTTCGTTTAGATTTCTTTAAAAAAAATCCAAAATAATAATAGTTAAAGCAAGCAATAATTAATCTCTAATCTGCAAGTATCTTTGACAAATCAGAGGTGCTTGCCTGGAAATAGAAGTTTGGACCCCTTGATTAATAATCCAAGTTTTAAACCACCACTAGACTATCACAGCCTATTTATTCTAAGCCTAGTAATTCCTGTACCTAATAATATATTTCTAATGTAAAAATCGATAATTCTTAGTTGGTTATCTTTTCTTTGCTGAATTAATGGACGAATTTAATATTACTTATATAAAACAAAAATAAAACTTTAAACTTCTATAGACAATGATGGAAGTTTACATATTAATAAGATTGATCTTTTCGCAAGATATCAAATATTCCAAAAATCTTAAAGCACTATTTTATGCACAATTTCTGTTCAAAGGAATAATTCAAAAACATTAAGCAAGGTTATAACCAAATTCAGTTATTCTTATTACCGATTTACATGAAGGTCTTATAGATTCATTCGATATCATAAGTTCGAAATAATATGTAGGTACATGCTTTTTATCCAGTATTTATATTCAATAGCATAGGTACGTTTATGCTTAACCGACTTCGAAAAGAAGGAGGTTCTATATTCGGCTGTACTTTTATTGTATTACGGAAAAATCCAAAATTATAAATACAATAAAGTTTAAAAAATCCAAAACGGTAACAATTGAATGCTTATGTAAGTATATGGAATATTCATTGTTGTTTATGTATGATAATGCGTGTATGTATTTGTGCATGTACTCGGTGTTATATATAGGTAACTACAATTATATATACAAATATAAAGCTACTTACTAAATGTATACTTAGACGGACTCGGTTTGTACTTCACATTATTTATCGTATTCGATTTAAAACGCCTATTCACATTCGATCAACGGGATGTGCAAACGGTCTTAAAAAGACCTGCATATTTGCTACTATTACAAACCGAATACGTCAAAGTATATACGATTTGCTTGACAAGTACAGTGAGATTTCGATCAATGTGCTTAACGGTGTAAGTTTTTTGCAGTACAAGCATCGTGTGAAGAAACACGATGTATTGTTTATCTTGATAATATGATCATTTGTCTTGCCCAAAACCGTGCATTTATAAATAATCCCGTGTCAACCTAGCGTTACTCGAAGGGAACGAAACATACGCTTGCAGCGCAAAGCGAATTCAGCTAATTTTCATGGCCTCATCACATCTGACATTTGTTTTTATCGCCTGACGCTGAACGTTTTGTGGCCCTCGGAGTAGTCTCACCCGCTTCACCACGTGCACGTTATTTTTATGTATAAAATAAAATTTAACACTATTTTCATTGCAAAATTTTATTTTTAGCATGAAAATGTCTTAATCACATAATCGGTTGAGGCATTTCCTAGATTAGTTTTTAGAAACAGACGTGTCCAGTGTATAAAATAGGTTCAATTTACAATAATAGAAAAATTGAGTTTTTTTGACATATAAACGGACTTTTCAAATTTATTTACTTGACAAAATCGAAAATCCATCTTGAGGTCAATTTTCAAGGTTTCATAACCTTGACATTATAATTTAAAAGTAGGCGCCCTCTAACAGAATTCGATCGGACATATTCGAGAATGTATATAATTTATGAAATTTAATTAAACATGCATAAACATACATATTATTATTAATTATTGCTTAATGTTCTTCTATTTTATTTTACTTACAACATAATATAATTATGTAAGTACTTAATGTTTATTTTGGTTAAATTTGGTTAATCACGATATATCAAAACAACGGCTTATAAGTTTTTGTTGTAAAATAGTATTGTTAAGTGCTGATGTTTTCTGGTATTTAGATTGTGGTAAGGACCACGTAATAAGTAAGATATAGGTAAATATATGAGGCGTACGAACTTCGGCGGCTTAAAAGATAGTAACGATTCTGTAACCGAGTTAAGGTAGGACTCCAATCTAGAGTTGATTACACATATATCTATGGACGGCAGTGGCCACATACCATCAGACGGACTGCTTACTGTATTGCTAAATCTATCTATTAATTTTATAAAAAAGAAAACTCTCTGCGTTTCACCGTTGCCGAATATTTTAGGTAGCGTCTGCGCCAAACTTCTAGTCCGCTCTGAATATGAAGCGTATCGCGTGAAATAAGTAAATTATGGGCATTAGCGGGACGAAGGAAGCACGATACCTGTCGGTGTGTACTCTCACCCGCGTGGAGATGTGTGCGTGAGCGCGCTCCCGGTCACCTGGAGATATGTGCGTGATTGTCGTAACAGATTATACGCTTGTGTTCGACCGCGCCCTACGCAACAACGAAGCGAAACAACATCCGAGAAGACTAGAAGTTTGAAGCGAACATACCTACCTATAGTCCAGTTATACCTATTTCTTCTTTTCTTTTACTGTATTGGGTTTCAGTTGGGGTCCTATATTTGCATACCCTGTTTGTAATAATTATGGTACTTTATTCCATTTTTCAGTCCGTGCGTGGCCAATCGAAATAATCAATTGACTGATGATAATTCAGATGGTGAAGGAACTGAAATATTGATGGACAATAGTGATCTAAATATACTGGATTATAATCCCTCTCTTAGAGTACTATGCATTGCGTGCGTGCTTAAACACAAACTCGACCAGTCATCACTCCCTCGGAGTATCCAGTAAGTATAAGTTTAAAATAGTTTGCTATAATATAAATTGTACAACTGCATAATGTATGAGAGTATAATGTGTTTTTTCATAAAATGTGTAAATTAATTATTCATTTAATGCCAAGCTATTTCGATTCTAAAATTGACTGTTAGATTATAACCAAAGCGTGATAGAACCTAAGAAAGAGAAAGGTTGAACCTAACAAAAACCTAAGAACCTAACAAAAATGCCCGAACTGTCTAAAGAAAACATTGGCGGAATAAAACTGTATAACTAGCTATACAGTTTATATTACTTTTAGGCGAATTGTATTTAATTCAAAGCTTATTTATTTTAACTTCATTTAGAGAATTGCAATATATTGAAATTATATACAAAAATGTAAAAAAATGGCGACTGTCAAATGATTTGTTTTATAATCACTGCTACATAACAATATTGCGTCAAAAACTTTGAAGAAGAAAGCCCAAGAAAATGTATTCATATTCCATCAAATTTGATCGGATCTCGACTTAACAAATTACGTTCAATTAACATTTAATCTGAATTATTTACGTGATTTAAATGAATTACTGTAGGTCTATACGGAATACGGAAGACAATATATGCAATTAGCAATACAACTAGAATACCTACTTATACAATAGGTACTTGAATGCATAAGTTAAGTCCTAGTATTATTTTATATTCGACATAATCCGAAATAAATAAATTTGTACTTTTGATTATAAAATTTAATTTAATTAATAATGAAATATGTTTGTTTTCAGAATGGATATCTTGGTAATGACTTCACCAAATCATATTAGCAGACCAATTAATCAATCTGGTTGAGTACGAATATACGAGTAATGTATTATTTTTTAATTCGGTAAATAATATAACGCAGTCATGATTAATGTATTACAATTTGTGATGGAGCGGTACAAAATGACGGTTATTGAAAAAGTATCATAGTCCTTATACTGTGAACATAAAGGAACTGAGAATAATTAAAAATAGTATTTATAAAACCTTAGTTTTGTTACAAAATTAGGATCAATGTAGTACCTTCTTAGTGTATACTAGATGCGACATAGAATGTACATACTCTTTAGGGGCAAAGCATGTGGAGGTGATGGTATATATTTATTTTATTTTTTTAGTTGCATGCGCATATTTTTATCGGTGGGAAGGTGGTTTACGCCTTAAACACAATTGTACATCATAACCATCCTAAATCTCTCTGGGTATAGTTCTTTATCTATCACTGTATTTATTTCATGTCCTACGGTACGTATCGCTACTCGTATATAAAGATTTTGCAATTTTTATTAAATTAATAGGACAAATTATAGATTCTGGCTAGTGTAAGGACTACCCAGAAAGTGTTTTTATATGAAACGTGAAATAGATTATATAGAATTCCACAATAAATAATTTGAGTTGTAAAATTTGTGTTTATATCATTTTCAGATCCATCAAGGAAAAAATACAAAATTTTATAAAATCTAGACCAGACCTAGTCTTACCCAAGCCACTCACTTCAACAATAGATTTGTTAAAATTAAGACTTTATATGCAATATATTATTTAAGTACTAGTTT
>DWPW01000766.1:0-10525 GCA_018252015.1 Astraptes brevicauda
TTTGCAAATATTCTATCCTACTTTCTACTAATCTTCTTAGTAAAACGATCAGTAGCTAATTGACAGAGAATGCACAGATTAATTTAAACCGATTGGTCTAGTTCAGATCGTGGGCTTATTTTAGAAGTTTTCACATTACATTATTATAAAGTAGTTATATAACTCTTTATATATCGTAGACGAACATTAAAAAGGCTTCTTTAAAATTCCTCTGTTAGAAATATATAAAGCTTATACATACATATCGTAAATTTGTAACTTTGTAATTCAATCATGCAAAAACTATTAGGTACATACTTAGAAGTAGACCGTGACCTACATTAGGACATGGAATAAATTTTATCCCTCAAAAAGTTCTCTGTGGGATAATTCACAATGTCTAGACATATTTAAACAAAGCTTAACACAATGTTTATATGATACCTTTTAGGTTGGCAAACAGTTCCCGTGGAATATATGTATGTGTACATTAGTTTTGAAATCATCTGAAATGTTATGTTTACTATAGAGTAAACATAACATTTGTTTGTTGTAAAGTAATATTTCAAACACAGGTTTGAAATATTACTTTGTAATGTGGTAGCTACGTTCTAGAATAATTTAATTAGAATACTTTTATAACCGGTACCTAATATGTCACAGCCATATCACAGAGAGAAATGTATTTAGTAAGTCTGTACATCCACTAGAATTCTAAAACAAATACATTTCGACACAAAATAATATTTAATAGTGGACCTGTCATTATGGTCGAAATTTGAGCATAATAAAAAAAAAACTGAAATTATACATCCAAATAAAATTTGTTTTTTAAATAATCACAGCTCTGATAACGTCAATCAACACTCCTCTACTCACACCGCCACTCCTCCCCCTCGCCCCCGCACCTCGCCACTATAACGCATCTCATCACTGCTTCTCTACAGCCTCACAGCATAAAAGCATCTCAACACAGCTCCGTTACATTTCATATTATAACGAAAATGAGGTTTAATTTGTTAAGCCGCATTTAAAAGCAACAACGCTAATAAATAATAATCTGACATATGTATATTTCTTTGTTAAAAATGGGTTATTGCATCTGACATAATTTTCTCTGCATGAATTTTAACGTATTCCTAATCTCACACTCCTCCGTGTGCGCACTATTCGAAAAAAGGGGATCTGAAGTTTTCGCTTCACGTATTAATATGTACTAAATGTGTCATATTGGCTTTTATTCATTGACCGATAAGTTAAACGCTAAAATTCAAGCATCTTTGAAACAAATTAAATGTGCGAAGGACGAATAACATCATATCAATTACAAATGAAATACTTAGAAACGGATATCTTTGGATAGTATTTTAATCACGTCGGCATTGCGATGCATCTCCGGAGTCTAAGTAAAGTCCGGGAATAGTGGCTTTGACCTTATATTTTCCAGGTCATCGATTCGAGAGCTGTATATTTGGCGGATGGACGGACGCACCGGGACTCGTTAAGGTTCTACTTAGCTTTTCAGCTCTAAACTTAGACTCGGAAAGTCAGAACTCTTTATTACTGTTGCTAGTTTACGTGCTGGGTTTGATTATAAATTTGGTTTAACATTAGGGGATCGATTTTGGTTGGTAATGATTAGTTATTTATGTAGTAGAATAAATATACATAACATATGGTATATACATAAATTAAATTTAAAAGATATGATTATAGACCATAAAAGTCTTTCAAAACATTTACGTCCGTGAAGAATGCACAAATACAAATAGGAATATAAACAATAAAATATAAATATATAAATAGTTTCACATATGCAAAAGGAATAGACCGTTATTGTGATTAATAGACTAATAACAGCAGTGTTAAGTGCTGCTACGTTCTGGTCTGAAGGGTGTGGCAAGAGAGACATAGTTGATCAAGGCGTTCCAACTTACCGATTTCAGGTAGGGCTGTGATTTTGATTACAGACGTCCATTGGCGGTAGTCGTGCATGCTCGTATGTTACTTCGAAACTAAAAAAACGTGGTTCTAATTAGTGAACAAGTTGTCTCATTTCAGGGACTTGATTTTTACCATTTCAGTTAAAATTATCGTTTAATATATGAATGTTTTAAATAAACATATTATGTGCCTTTTTGTTAGACGGAATTCATACTAACTAGCATTGCGTCCAAGCCTCCTCTTTGTTTAAAAGGGCTTAGGGAACATAATCGACAACTTTTCTCCGCAGGCTGCGGTTTGCTTGTTTTAATTCTATGGCATGACTGTATTCTCGTTATAATGCGGTTTTTGTAGAGTAGAAAATTAAATTATCAAACAATTCTAGTTTTAACATTTCGCTGTTTTTTTAATAGTGAGTAATACAAACATAGTATATAATTCACTGATATTTAATTGTCACTAGTATATATTTGTAATCGACATAGCTTCTACCTAGCTTCTCACCACGTCTATACATATAGTTAAATAAACGTATAGTTGCAGGCTACAGAGTATCGCTACTTAAATCTGTGGGATTTAAGTTTCAATACTTCACTGAGGGTCGTTAAGTGGAAACTCGTTTAATTAAATCAAAGAAAACACCCAGAATAAAAGCGTAAGTGTTTTTGGTCACCACAACACTCAGACCAGAAAATAGAATTTCAAAAACTGCTATAAAAGCAGATACGGGATTCACAGTGGAATCACGGAAATTTCTACGATCTTTAAAAATCCGAGCGAGTCTGTGAAAAAAATCGTACAGTGGTGCATCGAATCATTTATTTTCTGTTGAACGAGGAATGGTTAAAAAATTCAACTCTCGAGTCCTACCTCCACAGTCCGGCACTTGACCGATTTCACTAGTTTGTTTTCGTTTTGCGCTATACAATGGCTAGCTGGCGCCGCAGACCAAGCGCCCGTCTGGAAACCATGATGCCTTTTATATTTCAATGTAAAAAGGCCAGGTTTTTCTATGTCCGTCAATAGTAATAGAAATAAAAGGTTATCGTGCTATAATTCATATATAGCGTAAAAACCAGTATCTACTCGCTTTCTTTGTATTTAATTCAATGTTGAGAATTTCAATCCATTTCATTGCACCTATGTGTATAAAAGTAGTTTACTCATTACTCGTTGCATTTAATTTATTAAATCTAGTGGACCAGTCGCAATGGTTGAAATTGAACTAAAATTATACGTTAAAAATTGAACTACAATTATACATCCAAATAAAAAAAAACTTTTTATAAAGCTGTATTTTATATACTTCTTTATACTCTTACATACTTTTTATCGATTGATATCCGCAATTAAGTCGATAAATCTGAATTGATGATAGCATAGTTTTCATGTACATAAAAATGAATGTAAATATTACATTAATGAATTAAAATACTATGAATATGTACAAACAAGTATTTATTAAAATCTTAAAGCAATTACTAGATTGTTGTCTCAAATTTCTTATATTTTTTATATTCTGATTTTTTTCTTTTCAGTGGCACGTTTTTTCTCATAACCTTAATTTTTAACACGCTTTTATTAGCTTCGGTTGTATGTTTGTATGTATGTAACGGAATCTTTGAGCTCTTATTTCAAAATTCCTTGTCAATTTAGCAAATAGGTCCGTTAAAGCTGATATACATATATTGATAAACATTGAAGACTGAACAGTAATCCAGCGATGAGCTAGGGCGATGCTGCATACAAAAACTTCAACAAAAATCTGCATTGTACTAATGGTGTTTACAATAATATAACTTTTTTATGTTGTGGAAGTAGCAAAAGAGCATGCAGCCCACCTGGTGGTAAGTGGCCACTGTTGCCCACGGACATCTGTAATCAACACCAGTTAAAATCACAGATCTACCTATGGTTTACCATAGATGTGTTGCGAAACCTGAGCACTAGGTTGGAACGCCTCGAATAAGCATATTATCTCCCTTACCACACCCTTCAGACCAGAACATAGTAGCGCTTAACACTGCTGTTATAAGGCTGAAATCGGTGTGGCGGCGGTGCCGGAGCCAAATCACAAAGGGTCCTACCACATTCAATATAATAGTTCCACTCACCTACTTCAATATAGTAACTTTGAATATAATGTCAACTCAATGTCCACTGCTGGACATAGGTCTCCTCCCCTAATCAGGATTTTTGCCAATAGTCCCCGCGACTGGCATGCTTGTTGGTGACCGCAGTTGGTGTTGATTACATACAGGAAGGGCTGCTGTCCATCACTTGCTATTTTGTCGTTTTGACGCCTCCTGCTATATGCTCTGCTGTGGTCTGAAGAGCGTGGTAAGGGAGACATAGTTATTCGAGGCGTTCCAAATTAGTCCTCAGGGGTAGCAACGCATTTGTGTGTTATCTGATTTGGGGTTGGTTACAGATGTCCATGGGTGGCAATGGCCACTTACGATCAGGTGGGCTGCATGTTCGTATGCTATTTCCGTAAGATAAAAAAAATACGAATAATAGAAACCACACGGCAACACATTATATTATGATGACTTTACTAATGACCTTAATGTTAAACGATTGAAGAGAACTCAGGCGTAGTTTCAGATATTTTTTATGTTTCAGATTTTGCTCATTTGAAAGGCATTTTATTATTGTATTTGAAGATAAAATGAGAATCGTCGGCGTCATGATTACATTTCTTTTGAAACGTAAGAATTGTAATTCCATATTACCTACTCAAATTTTAATTAAAGCCCTCAAGCTCTTTTGTATAGTATTACTACTAAAGTTTTCGTGATCATTATTTATTAGTTTTGATTATATTTCTTGAATCGATAAATGTTAGTGTAATATTTATTGTAACCGTAATGAAGAACTCGTAAACGTAGAACACTATTATTTCCTCTACTGTGATTTCTAGATTATAGCTACTATGAAAAATGATTCTTACATGTCCTAAATCGTCGTCAATCCATTACTGTCCCACTGCTGGGCACGGGTCTCCTCTCAAAATGAGAAGGATTTAGGACATAATCTACCGCGCTGGCCAAGTGTAAATTGGTAGACTTCACACACCTTTGAATTTTTTTTTAAAGAAGTTATAAATACATACCTAGTACTATAAATATCAAATCACAGGGTAGGTTAGTTTGCCGGTATAACAGGAACTCATTTATGTTTTTATTTCATTTATGGTTTTGCATTTATAATGACGTAGAGACGCCGAAGCGCGGGATAAGGGTATCTTGTTCATATTGAAATAAAAAGACTAACGATGAACACGAAAAGAGAAAATGTTTTTATCTTAAAAGGAGCTTTTCCAAGCCGGTATGCTTTTCAACGGAGAGCGCTTCAGTTTTTCATTCTCTTAATCTGCGGGCTGTTTGCATTTGTAGTGATTAATGTCGTCCTTAGTTTGCGTTGAGCAGTCGCTATAAACAGGCATACATCTATCTACACGTACTTGTGAGTAGTTTCATGAATCATACGAGAAGCTAGATTTGTTTAAGGTTTAGCTACGATTTTTTTATACTTTTGATTTGGTTTTCATTTTGTTTAGTTCAGTTTTCATTTATTATCGCGAGATTGATACATTTTATTAAGTAACGGGTACTCACGATTGGCGGTTTTTTTTAATTTTTTATTTTGCCGATATTTCGACCCAAGTTACATGGATCGTGGTCACGGCAAAACTGCGGTGACGGGAGAGGCCGTTGACAAGCACTAGTGGTAGATTATCCTATCTACCCTACGTCTAGTTCGCTTTTCTTTTTTCGGTACCATGTCACGATACGACGTTACGACGTTTGTACTGCCTTTGCTACCGTGTCTGCTATAAACATAGCACTACGAATATTGGCGATGTCATTCGAATTCCACCGAAAGCAATGATCGGCCAGGCCGGATAGTCGTCGACTATCCACTATACTAGGTAGATGGCATTCAGTACACTAGGATTCATAGTATAAGGCTACGTGCATAGAAAACGTCGTTTTGATAAATATATTCTACGAAATTAGATAAATGCACAAACATATTTATAACTTAAACAATATATCATTTCTGTCAAACATATTGCAGTGCAAACTTAGCTACGGTGATTCATGACTACAATAACTCGTGTCTACGCTCGTAGCAGTCGAACATAGGCTACGAAGTTCGTAGACTCTGCTACGCGGTTACATCGTAATGTTTCGCTAAACGAATGGACGACATTAGAACGTCAAGCCAGCGAGCATAAACTGAAATTTTGTTATAAAAAAATTGCTTTGCAATAAAGTGCATTATTGATAAGGAATAGGGTATAATATAGACGACAAACCGTATAAGCCGACGTTCCATTGAGTATTTCATGTTCAATGGGTCCTTTTAATAAGTGTCGTAAACTCTTGAAGATCCTTGTTTCCTTCCATTTAACCATTATATAAGAGCTTTCCGACCCATCTTCACTTCGGTCTGATAATTATTAGATCTACATTTGTAATATTTTTTCGTCTACAGTTTATAACTAACCTACTCACGTAACATCATTGTTGCAGATATCTGGGTCTAGAGAACAGTTAATGTGGTAACTCTATGTCTATATGGTCCCAAATTCTATAGTATATGGGCATTGATCATATTACATAAACATAAAAATTTACAAGCAGCAAAATAACAACAAAAAATATTGCATATCATAAGTTATTTATCAAAGCCCACAATCTACGGCGATGAAGTCGAGTTTTAAAGCTACTATATACTAAATTGAAAATAATTAATATACGAGTATATCAAAGTGTGAACAATTTTCTTTTTAAGGTTCCGTACCCAAAGGGTCAAGCACCCTATTACTGAAATTTTGTTGTCTATCCTTCTGTCCGTTTGTCATCTATAATAGGTAGACTTGATTTTTTTCCCAAAATGTGTATTTTAATGGCCGCTATGACAAAAAATACTATAAATCAGAATGTTCACAATACAAGGGGGCCCACTCCAACAATGCGATATCTTTCGATACTTTGCGGTATATCTAATAAACCGCTAAATATGGGTATCAAATGAAAGGGCTTGACTTGTAGCATACTTTACTGTATGACAAATTCAAATCTAAGATGGCCGCTGCTGCAGTATGGCGGATTACATATATTTTTTATAAACCCCTAAATATGGGTGTCAAATGAAAGGGGTTAACTTGTAGAATACTGTGCACTACGACAAATTCAAATCCGAGATGGCCGCTGCAATACAATATGACGGATTATATAAATTTTTATAAACCCCCTAATATGCGTATCAAACGGAATGCCTGATCCTTCTCATGCTGATACTCATGCAACATTTGATAGTACGGAACCCTCCGTTTGCGGGTTGTACTCGCACTTGGCCATTTATTATATTACGGATGTAGCAAACGAGCATGTTTCATTGAAGTTTAATTTATGAATAATGTGAGCGATTTTATTTTATATCGCAAGATGTATTTCGGAATTGCAATCCGGAAAACTGGATCCGGAAATCCATTCGGATCTGGCCGGATCGAAAATGAGACCGGTTTGCATTCCCTAGATATCACTTATACAAAGAAAAGCCGACTCAAGTCCTAAGTGTAATTTGGACATTTATATTTTGTTATGTACGCAATTCTAACAAACAGAATATGTTACAAGCACGTCTACTATGTATACCGCAATAATTTTCTCTGTACTGATGCCATTTTCATAAAGCTCAGTGGAAGAACAAAGACTGAGTGACTTCATCCGACGAAACAAGGGAATAATAGCCTGTTCACTCGAGAGATGTCTGTTACTGAAGCGGTTCTTGGCACTGATATCTACTACTCTAGTGTTTAGTTTAATTAAAGTGTTACGACTAGTACTTGCCCGCTACTCCGGCTGCTTTGAACGAATTGAAATACGTATTTAATTTTGCATTATTCGAATTCTGAAGGGAGACATACTTATTCGAGGCATTTCAACTTAGTCCTCAGGGGTAGCAACGCATCTGTGGCCGACCTCAGGTAGGACTGTGATCTTATCTGGAGTCGATTACAGTTGTCCATGGGCGGCAGTGGCACTAACCATCAAGTGTGCTGCATGCTCGTTTGCTACTTCCATAATATAAACAAAACCCCTTCTGTTTTGTAGTAGTTTCAGTACCGAGTCTAATAAAACATAGCAATCCATTAATTTGTAGGTAGTGAATGAATAGAAAACATTGTAGCAACGTAAATAACAGTCATACGATATCTTCCGCGAACTTCAAAATAGGAACATAGTAATTCGAGACAGATAAAGATAGATAAAAAGAAAGTACAAAGGAATTCTGTTTACAGAACTGATTCCATCAAATCGATTCGATTGGGAACCGCAAATCGAATAGGATGAAAGAATACCATAAAACTTCAAACGGACCTTATTACGTATATTTATAGAGTTAATTCCATTGATTTGTTAATGGGTTATTGACAGTTGTTGGGATACGGTATTGATTGATATCTACTAAGGAGAATGTAGTTATCGAATAATCGCTTCCGGCAAATCAAATTGAATCTTCTAATAGGATATTGGCGATTATTATTATTTGTAGTGATAGCTTAGTGGTTTAAAATTTGGACTTACACTACGAAGATAACGTGGTTCGAACCTCAGGTAAGCACCTACATATGATTTGTCACTAAGCTCTAAAGCTGAGAAAAATAAAGTGAAGAGAGTTACGATACCTTAGAGTTTACAGTATTCATAGAACCCTTTATGGTTCGGCTCCGGCGGCGCCACCACCACACCTATTTATGCCTAATGACAGTAGTGTTAAGCGCTGCTGTGTTCTGGTTTGAAGGGTGTGGTAAAGAAGACATACATATTCGAGACGTTCCAGCTTATTCCTCAGGGGTAGCAACGCATCTGTGGCCGACATCAGGTGGGGCTGTGATCTTATCTGGGGTTGATCACAGATGTCCATGGGCGGCAGTGGCCATTTGCCATCAAATGGGCTGCATGCTCGTTTGCTATCGCCATAACAAAAAAATAAGAGTAGACGTTACTTAATTTTTCATTTGTTTTTGCAAATAAAAAATATTTTTCTTCTGTACAAAACAAAAAAACTGATATTCTAAATTATTTTTTTATTATTTCTTGGATTATAATATTTCTAACCACATCTATAGCCCAAAGAGGACAATATTATAAGTACCTTCCCACTTAAGTACACACTATTCTAAAATATGATCTAACTGACGTTAAATATATGCATAGTCATGATCGAAAATAAACATCCTCATTGTGTTTGTTCATACTCGTACTTGAGCATACAAAATTCAACTTACCGTATAAAAAAATTGGTAATAGTCACAGCGGATTCACTATGCAATTCAAAGTTCGTAAGATTCACTTAGTAAAAAATGTTTGCTGTTTAATTGGTCACTTGATATAGGTTGAAGATAACCGGGCGAAGATCAAACCATATCTACAGTACAATGTGAATATGTTACTGTCGGTAATCGTTTAACCAATAACGTTGAAGCGAACCAACGACATTTGTATTATTTTCAATTATAGTCTCCGCATACATAGCCACGGATCATAGTTAGTGACTGACATTATATACTGTTTTGTGTACAAAGGCTTATGTTCCATTAATATAAGCTTATGCTGAGTTCTCATCATTATAATGATTAGAATAACCCGAGCAATTAGGAAAGGAAACAGACAAGTTAGAATAAAACTTATCCTAACTTATCTCCACAAAGTAACACCTGATTATATTCTACCGATATATTTTTATAAATTAGACAATGTTATAGATACCAATAACCAATATCAAGTAAATTCTTTTCTTGGAACATTTATTTGCCTAATCTTATGATTATTTTTCTGTTAAGTAGGTACAGGTACGTACCTAGTCATATTACTACAAGTGACCAACAACGAAAGACTGCCTACCCAGTCGTGCTTCTTATATGACAATGTTGTTTGTTATAGATTAAGCGACATCCCTATATACATGGGATGGAACATGAACAGAGATCGACACAGAATGAAGTGCCCCTAATAACTTAGTGGACGCGACGTAAGATATAGCTATACATTAAAAAGAAAGAATGGGAGGCCAATAAAAATATATTAATAATTCCTCCAAGAGAAATCCCACCAGTTTTAACAACTTTACAATCTTTATAGTTATAAAACTTACATTTTTAGTACTGAGTGCAATTGAAAATCTTGACCTACGATGACATTTATGTAATATCTCTTAAAATAGAGTACATTCCTGTTATTGATCGTAAAGCCCACAACGTTTTCAGTTTTTTATTTTCATCACGAACTGTTAACGTAAGTAGGTATGCATATAATTTTTTAGTAACTGGAAATGAAATGGATCAGCTTGTCAGATTAAAAAATATATTTTATGAAATAAATGAGACACAAATGTTCAAAAATGAGGATGCGATAGATTGCCTTACTGAGTAAGGTCAAGATTCAAGGTCATGTTTCTTACTGCGGATTTGAAGCCATTATGTAATGGAGCTGTTGTGAGATGCTTTAATGTTGTGAGGCGGTAGAGGAGCAGTGGGGAGATGCGTTAAGGTGGAGCGGTGCGGTTTCGAGGGAAGGAGTGGCGA
>DWPW01000767.1:0-10521 GCA_018252015.1 Astraptes brevicauda
GGGATGTATGCTTATTCGAGGCGTTCCAACTTAGTTCTCAGGGTTAGCAACGCATTTGTGACCGACCTTAGGTATGCCTGTGATCTTATCTGCGGTAGATTACAGATGTCCATGTAAGGCAGTGGCCATTTACCATCAGATGGGCTGCGTGCTCCTTTGCTACTTCCGAACACCTCAAAGGTGCAAAAAGAGCTCTCCACAGCCGCCGATTGCATTGGCGACTCCTCTAGTGTTGCTAATATCCATAGAAGACGGTGACTGCTTTCCATCACACAACCCGTCAGCCTTGTCATTGAGTTTAAATATAACAAAAAGAAAAAAAACATTGAGTACTGTGAATGCGGCAATCATTATTATCATAGTACTAATGCTTTGTCTGTGGGTCCAGTACTAAATTCATTATTTTCTATGGGTATTTAACCCATAGAAAATATATCAAAATACATATAAAACTGCTTTGCAGGATACTTGTTTTATACTTTGTCGTTTTTCAATCAGTGTTTTTATCTACGATGCAAATGTCAACAAACACGTATCTCTGAATGATACGATACTTTTGTTATATCTATTCTGGTCCTTGACCTTGGTATCTGTGGGGCGATAGATTTGGTTAATTGCTTAAACGATTAGCGTGGTACTTACAAGTGTGCGAACTGTTCGGCTGCCATTGTTATCTCTAAAGTGGTAATTGGTCGAATGGTCGGGAGCGGAAGCTTAGTGTGTATGCAAAAACCGGTCTTGTGTGACCCGGAGGCGTTCCCACGAGATCGCTAAATAGTTTTAGGATGCAAAAAGTTTGTATTCTTTTTAATAGCGGTTGTTATGTACTAATTAGGACAAAATTTGCATGGGCAAATGATTTCATGAGGGTTACTTTGTCATTGACTTTTTTGAACGTTTGTTGAACGGTATGTTGTTTCAATTATAATATCAGTTTGTTTTTTACGCAGCCTCGAACAATTCAAAATATTTCCATCGTTGCTGTTATACCGTTTTAATTGCATATTCATAAGAATTCAAATTTCAATTCTTTTAGACTCAAATTTCCATTTTGGGGTAGAGTGTAAAGCTCCCGTCTGATAAGTTTACGTAGCTAGAAATTTCAACCCATCGCCTTCAGACAATGGTCTTTTGTGCCCCATGACAGACGGGTAATGAATCTGGCCCCTGAAGACAATACTCAACTGAAAATACTAAGTTAGTTTGGATTCCATTCCTATTCTATTAACATATTTGTTCTATACGAAATATTTGGTGGGTTGCAATGCTTGGAACGTACAAAAAACTTATTTACAGTTTATACTTCGCGTGAATTAAACCCTGTCCGCTTACAATTGTATGAATATCTAAGTGAACGGAAATAGAAATAGCTGTCGTTATTTTAAGGAAACATTGTTAATGCACGTAATTTCAATTGTGGTTTGTAGATTGTAGCATAAGAATTGCTTAATAGTTCCAGAAATTCTTGTAAAATTATCTTCAAAATAGTAGGTGTTTACTTCCTTATTTCATCTGACTTGACTCGACCTCTTTCTCGGGGATAGGCATGTACATTTTGCATTTAAAGTAGTCGTGGATTGTGTCAGGCAATATATTATTCAAACGTCCGAACTCGCCTGGAGCAAAATATCACCTAAGCTCCGGCTACTCGGAATATTCTACACGTCTGAATAATGCTCAGTTTTCCATAAAGAATGCATCTGCATACATTGTAGTCTCTCAACAGGCAGTTTTACGCCCTCAAAACACAATATCGTTTTATTTTACGATCTTGAACGAACACAAAACCATCTCGCGTCCGTTTAGTGCGAGTTACGGGCAACGGTGAAATGAATAAGGAATGCAGTGATGGAATTTATGACCCATATCGGAACTTTAAAGATCGTGAAAATGATAGTGCTGTCGAATATATTCCGCGGAAATCATCCGCAACAACCGTTAAGGACGCAGGAAATAAGTGATTTGTCGGAGAAAGGTGTGAAGAGGAAAGAAACAGTTCTAATAACTCAAAGTTCTTTGCGCTTGAAACAGCGAACAAAAACGCACGACAATATTACGGTGCGGAATAGCATGAACAATGCGACAAAAACTGTAAGATGTGAAAAACGACTGTCCAACAGTGTAGACGCGATTGTCGCTCACAATGATACCAAAAGTAAAGTGATATGCAGTGCCAAAGGTTTATTAGAAACTAATTTAGACGATCTTTTTAATGATATACACAAGCTCGACGGCTGGGCTGTCGAACCAAAGAGCTTAGGCGCGAGTGAACCAGCTTTAAGTTTAAAAGAGGATAATGCAAAGAAATCGAAGAAGCGTGAATCTCTCATGTCAGTTGATGACAGTGAAGAAGATACAGCAAACGACAGTGACTCTATGGATGAAGTGGTTCGGGAAAGGAAAAAATGTATGGGAGCACGGCGCTTCGGTCACATGCTACGCAGAGTTATATCTAGAAATGGTAAGTTTTACACAACTTTAAATATCTTCTGACTTTGATTAAAATTTTAATAATTGTGATACTTAGCTGCTTTGCATGTTATAAATGATTCTTCTTTCTGATGAATATATCTGAAATTAAAGGTGATGGGGCCCTTAGTAGTTCAACTTTGGCGACGCCACTGTCACGCTACTTTGTAATAATAGAGTTAAGAGTTGATGAGATTGTAGTAAAAGAAGAAATATATAAATTGCCAAGGCCTTCCAACTTACTCCTCTGGGGTAGCAATGCATCTGTGGCCAACCTCAGGCAAGATTCGACTCTTAATCTTACCTCTGGTTGATCACAGGTATGCGTAGATACATACAGTTACCCAATTACAATTAGGCAGATTGCATGCTCATTCGCCACTACAAAAAAAAATGATATCGTATCGCTATACAATCTACGCATATTTTAAAACGTGTGTATCATTCATTACACTCACAAATGTTACAATCTGCAAATGAAGCTACAGAAAAATCATTTTTCATCGCTAAAAGCTTTCGGAAAACATTTTCCGTTTCGATTACAAAAAAGTGAAGTCATATTTCATATTGGAAACTAGTTACAAAAATGTAAATTTGCTTTAAAAACCCATTCAGTGAATGGGTCGTTCATTCGTGTTCTCTCATGTAACTTTCCACTGAGCGACTGATTGCGCTCAGTGACCACTGGGAATTGGAAAATAAAAATGACTATGAGGCGCTGAGGTTACGTTGAATTGAAGCGGCGTCGTTATTTATTTGTTTTCAATTGTAGCAAATTGCTCTTCCGCCACTGATTGAAATGGCCGTCGTCAAATCTCGTTGTGTTGTTATCTTATTGTTGTTTCTCCGATTCGTATTGATTTAACAGATGGGTCGCTGTTTTATTTACTTAAATACTCTACTTGCGAATTTCCACAAATGTTTCTATATAAGCGTTAAAGATGAAATCGACACTTTCTAAGGCACATTCGTTGTAAAAAATTAAATATGTACGGATTGAATTTTTTTCGGAATTCATTAATTTATCGAAATATTATGATTTTTTAAAAGCCTTTGACGTTCCTTAGTTCATTCCTTGGATAGTGAAGGGTAGATAGAAGTATAGGTGCCACTGAATACGTCATCAGACCATCGGTACCATTTCTGTTGCTTATTAAGAGTTTTACCATCTTTCGAAGTGTCGTAAATCGATATGCTTTACATTTTCACTAATTTTTATCGCTGTCAAAGTTTATTTAACCGTTTGATTGTTATAAGCAGTAGCGCGTTGTGCTCTTTAAATGTCAATTGAGATTAATGCCCCATTCATTATTGCGCTTCGTTAGTTGTCTTGGACTACTAATTCTCACTGCCAAACGACAACAGCTTGATGTAAATCATAATTGTAATAGTATTATTAAGATGGATACTTCCGTCTGTTGTATTGGTGTAGTTTTTGCTCTCATTGTCTAGTTTATTTTACCAATAGATTGGAATTCTATATACAATTCATATAGAACTACTTGAAGGTCAACATATTGTCTTTCCGTCTTAATTTCTATTTGTTATTCATTGTTATATCATTTATTTATAAAGTTATAAGTAATATCTGGATGGCGGTTACTATATCGTAACAGGAGTATACACACATTAGCACTATTGAAACTGGGCTTCACGAACGGTATTTTCATAGAAAGCAAGTTATTTTGTTATTCTTGAGAATTAGTAGAAACGTAGATTTAGGGATGCGATTGACCGAGTGCTCGCTCTCGCCTGACTAAAATTGATATTTTTATAGATTTATGGGACCCGATCATGGGAGTACGAGCGTACATAAACGAGTTTTGATTTGGAAGCTACTTTGTTAAGATATGAAACAAAAAGAACAACCAAGACTTTTTTGAAGTGAAATCATATACTGTGTACTTTATCTCATATTCACATGGGACTCGTCTAATCCTGCTTGAATATAATCGTAACTGCGTTCTATCAAATTAGATGTATCATCAGGATGTAAACAGCCTGATGAAATTTAGTGATTCATATAAAGTCCATCCATTATTTGACTATTTCCCTAAATGTTTCATCCGGCTTTCCGTACAAGTTATACAAGTCTTGAGCATAGTAACACTCAGAACTTGCCGATACCAGAATGGCTACAAGTTTCGATACTTCCTTAATTTAATTAGAAACTGTACCTTGTCTATAAGTTATTTAGCCGCGTACTGGTAAGTACGGATAAGTTAGACTATTTAAAGATAGAATCGCAATCAGACCCGCGAGACATCGGGGAATTCGCGAACTCACTTGTTAGTTTTGTTATGAAATTTCATTTTCTGGTCCCTATAGTCAAGTATAGGATATTTTTCATCGACGTTATTTTTATTGTATACTTTGTACATGTGTATGTAATGTATGTGTGTGTATTGAGTGCTTTGCATTTACACAGAATGTGTTGATGCGTTTGCATAGAAAAGAAAAAAAGTACAGTCGAATTGAGAACCTCCTCTTTTTTTGAAGTCGATTAAAAATGATAGGTCGGGGATGATACTGGACATAAATATGACTTTTACCAAATCTTATGCCAGTACCATTTCTTAGATATGTTATCGTATTATTGACGTTAAAAATTTACGTTTACAATTGGCAAAATAATTGACAGTTAATGAAATCGCGTAATCTGACTAAGATGAAAAACAGCTTTTTATGTTTAAGTCTCTCAAGGAAATGCCAGTTGTCTTGCGTGCTAATTTAGAAATGCCAGGTAAACATCACAACGAGTGACGATTGAGTGACTAGCGTTAACTATTTATTGCTATATTATGACTATTCATAACTCTTTACATTTACTATTCATAGTTTATGCTCGTATCGGCCTTGCTGCTTGTAAACTGTATAGAACACGTGTCATTAAAAATAAAGTGCACCATTTTACGTGATCCACTTAGCGTAGCCTACATAGCCTACATTGTACGTACTTACTAGCAAACTTCGATCTATTTGCGGGCCAATTTGCCAATATGCTTAT
The DNA here is from genome assembly GCA_018252015.1 of Astraptes brevicauda. Taxonomy (NCBI): domain Eukaryota; kingdom Metazoa; phylum Arthropoda; class Insecta; order Lepidoptera; family Hesperiidae; genus Astraptes; species Astraptes brevicauda. The sequence goes on from DWPW01000767.1 coordinate 5,477, forward strand.
AGTTCTTGTGGTTCGATGCTTTCGACCCAATTTTCAATGCGGCTTTCTGTTTAATAATCGTAAAAGTTAAAAACTCGTTAGGTGGCGGACGTCAGCTAGACCGCCGTGCCTTCCCACGGTATATCGTTTACCTGCACCGGTGAAATATACGGGACTATATCACGTAAAATACTGCCAATAACATCGGCACTGTAGGTTTGGGCGTTTTATACGCTTCTGCGAAATTCCTTTGACTTACGCTGTTGGTAACAATAATATTACAGGTACAGGACTAGCTGTACCTACTCGGCGCGCGTTGCTACGCCAACAACAAAAATAAATTTGAGAAAAATTATTGTAAAGAAAAATCAGTACACAAACCTCCATGGAGAAATACATATATATAATATGTTGGATGATACTGGAGCAAAACACAATTTGATTTATCTAAAAACAGAAACATTTAATGTTATTTTAAACTTAAAATATTCAAATGAATTGTAATTTTACATTAAACGGTTACACGCTCAATATACTAACCTAAAAACAGAAAAATCGACAATTAAAGGTTTTTACTTCCAATATTTTAGTAGATCCCTCGTAACCCTCTTAAATCTCCTGTCAGTGTCGCAACGTCAAACTTTAAGGCGACGTACACAGAGTATAAATAGTGCACAACATACAGTATACAAAGCTTACATCTCCCCCCCCAAAATGTGCAAATTGACTGGGGTTAATTTGAACAATCCAACTGAGGAATGAGCTTTGTTACATGATAAAATCCCAAGGACTTTTTACTCTTTCCAGTGTTGATTCTGCATAGCGAATTTGATATTATTTCTTGTATCTCAAAAGGGCCAATTCTAATTTCATCCATTTTAGATCTGTTCAACTTATTACAGTCCATTATGTAGACCATATCACCTTTTTGAAACTTGTGATCTATCCTATTTTTGTCAAAAATGGCTTTGTTTAATTCATGAGATTTTTTTGATCGGAGAAATGCTATTTTTCGGTCTTTTTCCAGTTCTCCGGGTTCCATTTGTTTTCTTTTTAGGTTCGTTGGTAGTAAATCTGTTGGTTCTCCGCTTAACAGGTATAGAGGCGAATAACCTGTCACTGTGTGGTTTGTTGAGTTATAAGCTCTTACACAATCCATTGCTACAGTTGTCCAAGACATTTTTTTTTCTTTGCTATTCAGGGTACACCTAATCCTATTCACCAGCGTCTGGTTCAACCGTTCATTATAACCATTAGAAAAAGGAGCATCCACAGCCGTAAAGATTAAGTCAACAGAGTGATCCTTCAAATATTTTTTAAATTCCTCTGAATTCAGAGCTGGATATTGATCTGAAAGCAATATCTCCACTTTATTGTCCTTAATCACTTGGTCTATCAATTTTATAAAGTCCTTAGCCAGTTGTGTCTTTGAGCATGAAATGTAAGCATAACGTGTGAAATGATCCATTAACAAGTGTAGATACCTTTTTGTAGACCTGTTACCACCAAATCCTCCTACTGTATCTATGGACATAATTTGGAAAGGTTTTTCTGCCGGTCCTAATTGTGACATAAGTCCATATTTCCTATTCAATCGTGTTTTGTTTTTTATACAAACTTCACATTGACGGCAGATCAACTTTATATTATCCAGTAGGTTTGGTGCTGTGTAGAAAGGTCTTATTTTTGATTCAATCTGGTTTATTCCTATATGACAGAAATGCTCATGCACTTTTTTTATTAATGCCTTACTATAATCTTCGGACAAAACGATTTTTTTTTTCTTGTTGTTCCACTTATAATATATATCATTCTCTCTAATAAAATTATGCTTGTTCTTTATGTTTGAATTTTTGTTCTGGTCATCTATTATTTCCTCAATCTTTATAATATTTATTGTTTTCAAATTATCCTCTTCGTTTTCATGGCTTTCATACACAGGATTTCTGCTTAAACAGTCCGCTTCGGTGTTGTTTCTACCTGGATGGTATTTTATTACAAAGTTGTATTGTGATAGGTAATGAGTCATGTCCCCCAATTCATCGTCTGTTCTGTTCTTTATGTTTAGATTTTCTAGTGGCTTATGGTCTGTATAAATTGTGAATGAGTTTCCTATTAGCCAGTGTTGCCAAAATTTCAAACTTTCTTTAATTGCTAGGCATTCTAAAAAAATAGCTTTCTTCTTTTTTTGGGATTCATTTAACTTCTTTGAAAAGTACGCCACTGGTTTGATTTCTCCAGATTTCTGTGTTTGTTTCAATATTGCACCAATGCCCTTTATACTTGCATCGGTGTAAATAAAAGTTGGCGCGTCTCGGTCAAAAATAGCCAAAATTGGGGCTGAACATAAATTGCTTTTTATTGTTTGAAAAGCTTTTTCACAATCAGCTGACCAAACATAGTTGATGTTTTTTCTAAGTAAATTGTGTAATGGATCAAGGGTTATTGCAGCATTAGGAATATATTTATTATAAAAATTTACCTTACCCAGAAATTGCCTTATTTGTTTCTTGTTTTGTGGTGCTGGAAATTCTGCTATAGATTTGAGGTTATCTTTCAAAGGTGTGATTATATTACCTTTTATTAAATGCCCCAAGAACCTTACTGACTGTGCCGCAAATTTGCATTTTGTTAATTTCAGACGGAATCCTTCTTCAGCTATTGCATTCAGCAGCTTCGATAAATGGTCCATATGGTCATCAAAAGTTCTTGAAAACACCATTATGTCATCTATGTAATTCATTACATAATTAGACAGGTTATGTTTTCTTATTATATTAGTCAGGATCCTTTGGAAAATTGCCGGAGATGTCTTCAACCCGAAAGGCAGGCAAGTCCATTGGTAGTGACCTTCTTGTGTGACAAAGCCTGTCTTTGCTCTGTCGCTGATCCTCAATGGTATAGACCAAAAAGCAGAATTAATGTCAAGCGTAGTAAAATACCTACAGTTTATTGTCTTCACCATCAGATCTTCTATTAGAGGGAACGGCTGTGGCTGTGGGACAATAATTTTATTGAGGTCTCTGAAGTCGATACACAATCTTGACTTTTTCCCTTCGTCCCGTTTGAATGCCAATGTCACTGGTGCTGCGAATGGGCTATAAGATTCTTCAATCAATTCATTCTTTAGCAATTGACCAATTTGTTTCTCAATTTCTTCTCTATCATCTAAGGAGCACCTATATGGTATTTTTGAGCAATATTTGTCCACTTGTAGGTCTATAAATGCTTCATAGTTTTTCACTTGCCCAACATCAAATTTATCTTTCGCAAATATGTGTTTATAATCATCTAATAATGCATTAATCTTTGTTCTTTGGTCATCTTCCAAGTAAGCAGTATCTATATCAAATTTATTCACATCTATGCCCTCATTGAAATTTATTTCATAATTTAATATTTGTAACTTATGTTCTTTGGTTTCAATTTCTGAATAATTATATTTCTTGTCTCCTATTGGGCTAATATCTTTACTTGATTTTGGGTTGGCGTTTTTCTGAAGTTGGATGTTTAAATTCCCATCATGGGTCAACCCAAACTTCTTTATTGTATCCAGTCCCAAAAGCAATTCATGAGTGAAATTTTTATCATTGCAAATAAATGCATTTATTTCCTCTTCAATACTCAGTATTTTTCCATTTAATTTTACTAAACCTGTTGTTTTTCCCCCACCACCGATTGTGTTGAATTTATTTTCAAAGTAATTTATGTTTGAATTTTTTACCTTTATTAATTTGGAATTAATTAAGGTTATATTCGACCCAGGGTCATAGATACCTGTGCATTTCAGTTTGTCATTCAATATAACTTCAACTTCTATTAGTGGGGGAATATTTAGTTTTTGTATCCTCAAATTGATCAATCTCTAATGTCAAGTTTTTGCAATGTTTGACACTATTATTACTGTTCTTGTCTTCTTTGAACCAACACAAATCCTCAGAGTGAAATCTGTTTTTCTTTCCAATCTTGTAACATATCTGACATGGTGTTTTTTTTCGCCATTCTGATTCTGATTTATTAGAGTTTTTTTTCTCAGTCATTTTCCTTTTTATATTATTATTTTGATCTTCATGCATTCGAAGGGCACTAAATAAAAGTGTTGGGTTTGTCATTTCCTGTCTATCTAGTTTACTTCTAACATAAGTTGGTAATCCTGTGACAATTAAGTCAATGAGAGTTCGGTTATCAATATCACTATTATACTCTAATAACAGTCTCTCCTTTTTCAATGCATATTCCAGTAGTGAGCCACTTAAATGTTTGTAAGTCAATGCATAGATCACAGAGGACCAGCTTTTATCTGCGAATGTGTCTAGAAAACTTGCTTTCCACGTCTCCCACCGTGAGTTAATACTGTGTTTAATTAACATAGATTCATACCAGTCGCTTTCTGAGTCATTCAAAAATAATCTCAAAGCACTAATCTTCTCTGTATTACAATTTAAATCAAATCTTTTACACTCACTCTCAAAACATTGCAACCATTGATTGGCATTAGTGATCTTGTTGTCAAACTTTTTCAACACAAATTTTTCAGTTAATCCGCCCAAATTGTTATGTTTTTCTTTGTTAGTATTACATTTTTCACTTAATTTCTCTAAAATTTCTAATAACTTTTGATCTGTAGTAGATTGACTCGCGGTTTGAGTCAATTCTTGTAATAAATAGTCATCAAACATTATATTTCCAGTCTTATCTTTGTATAGTTCTAGCACATCACTTGGCATAGACACCCACACTTTTCTATTATGACCTCTTCTCTGTAATGTTCTTTTTATTTTTACAAATTCCGGTAGCTTAGTCAATTGAAGGTGATGTTTTGCTGCTTGAAAACATGGCGGTATGAGATATGTTATTCCCTCCTCTATTGTTATTGATTTTATAGTTATGATGTTATTCTTAGGATCTTCATCCGCTGCCAGCTCAACCTCAAATTGCAATCTTGCCATGATCTACTATTATCCAATCAAACTCTGACAATTGTCGATTTATAATATGTTGGATGATACTGGAGCAAAACACAATTTGATTTATCTAAAAACAGAAACATTTAATGTTATTTTAAA
>DWPW01000768.1:0-10520 GCA_018252015.1 Astraptes brevicauda
GTCTTCTTCGCAGCGCCGAGAAGGGCCACAGGGGGGTTTTAGTGCGGTAATAATCCCACATAACCCGGCGTCGTTCCCTCGGCGACGGGTACCTTTCGAAGGTTTCCCCCTCGTAAATAAAAAGGTTACAGATGTCCAGGGGCGGCTGTGGCCACTTAACATCATGTGCGCTCGTTTGCTACTTCCAACCCAAAAAAGCCTCTTTCGCTCCATTTCTGGTTATATGCTCCAATCTGGGTGTCCAAGGTACAAATCGCAAGCATGACTAAGTTTTCTATTACTGGCAGAGCTTGACGACACAAAGGTCTTGAACCCAAATGACCTCCTAATAAATACTAAAATCATCGAAATTTGTTGTTTTAATATTTTGTTCGTCAATCTTATTTTTTATTCTTTCGCCTTACAATTGTCTTCTTGTATAAATATCCAATAATTATTTGCAACATATTCAGGGTCACATTGCGGTCAATTTAACTAGAATTTAAGAAAATTACTTCTGTACAGGTAACCACAGATTGGCATATATATATCAGTGATTTAGCGTTACCTTATAGTTCTTAAAGTGTGTAATGGGGATTGGGCCTCTTTTATAAAAATTGTTACAATTATGTCAGCAGTATTTAGCGCTGCTATTTTGGTTTGAAGGTGTGGTAAGTGAGACATTCTTATTTGAGGCGTTTCAACTTAGTCCTCAGGGGTAGCGATTATCTGGGGTCGATTACAGATGTCCATGGGCGGCAGTGGCCACTTACCATCAGGTGGGCTGCATGCTCGTTTGTTACTTCTATAACATAAAAAAGTGAAGAGGATCCAAATTAGAATTTCTGCAAGGTCAAGTACAAGCCTATCACTACTGTCATCCTCATCGATCATCAGTCTAAGAAATTTCACTTCTCAAAGATTTCATCCAAGAAGTTTTACCTTTCAGCTCGGTTCGTTTTGCATATCCAACATGGGCTTCATCTACCCAGCGTTCATTGAGCTCTGCCTGGACTGGGAAGACCCCGGACTAGGGTTCCTCAAATGGCGGCTGCTGAGGTTCATAGGGATTTTTACCTTCGGTGCATTCCTTTGTGTTCTTGGAACCGTCTCCAACGTAAAGGAGCTGATTAAGGAAGTGTTTTGATCATTTTGGACTTGTTTGGCGCATAAGTATTGTAGATTGTATATACTGTGCCTGTGTTGCATGACGTTTTTATCATCTTTTGATGTAAAATTGTATGCTTTTTAACATTAAAGATTATTTTTTTTGTAAAAATATGTTTTCATTTTAATGTTTTGTTAGATTTCTGACTAATTTCGACTATTTACAACAGCGGTGAAAGCTGCCATGTTCTGGTTTGTTATGCAGTAGTAACGCAACTCATCTCTCTCTTTTGTAAAATGAAATTAGTGAGTAGTAGACTATATCAAAGCACTTCCCCACAAAAAATGCCATAAGACATATAGCTGTGAAAGTAGCTAAAGTAGACGAGCCGGGCTGTGGGGACGTCCGTTAACTGCCTAATTCTTCTGACAGCAAAAGCTGCAGTACAAAGCCTGCTCGATAGTTATGACAATCCCACTGAAGTGTAGGGTCAATGATTATCCGTAAAAAACCAGTTTCATTGACAAACTGTAGTGGCTCACCGTTTAGAGCGACATTCATCGTCATACTTCTTACATTAGGTAGAGAATATTTAATACATTTTGTTTTATTCGAATTTAGAACCGGATTGTTTTGTAATAATCTTGTTATAAATTCGAAATTTATAATTTCGAAAAAATTCGAGAAATTCAATATTTTTAATTTTAATTGTTTAAACCATTCCTAAATTAAGCAAAGAGTTTTATTTACATCATCTTTACCTGAGTTTATCGTATTATATTAAATATCAACGAAGTATCATCTGCAAACAGAACTACCTCAGATAAATCCATTAATGGATAGGGCAAATCATTAATATAAACTAAAAATAAGAACGGTCCTAGGGGACCCTGTGGGACACCTATTTTGGTATTAGGGCCTGTCGATTCATTCCATTTATTTGCATTCGTTGAATCCTATCATTTAAATAAGAATTTAATAAACCTAAATATTTACCCCGAAAGCCATATAATTGTAATTTAAAAAATAAGGTTTTATATGCAACAAAATCAATTGCTTTAAATAAATCACAGAAAGACCTATAGCATGTGCTTTTCCCAAGAATAAAAAACATGTCGGTAGTAGAACGGCCTTTTATAACGCCGAATTGCTTATGGTGTAAAAGATTATTTATGTTGAAGTAAAATATTTTTGATTAAGAAGAATCTTTTTTTAATTTTTATAAAACAGGCAAGCAACCTTGATCAACGCACATATTAAATATGCTAACTAGGGTGATAAAGTTTCAATGACTGATTTACATAAATTTACTGACAATCCCCAGGTGTCTTCTGTATTTTTAACAGTTAATTCTGAAAATTCTAAATGCTTTATGCTTAGGTGTGCTCGTAATACCTTTTTGCGATCAAATCATTTGACAATCATACGTTTCAAAAATCAAGAAGATAATTATGTTAGCTCCTCGTGGATCGAATGTAACAGCACCACTGTCACACTTATTTGATTGCAATAGAAATGTCAAGCTACCGTGTTAGTACGTGAAGGAGCTGATCAAGGAAGTTTTCTGATCATTTCGGATTTGTTTGGCACCTAAATAAGTAGATTGTTATTACCGTGCCTCTGTTTTGCTTGACGTTTTTATCGTATTTATTATGGTACATCGTACATGCCAAAGCATTGCCATGTACCCTGCAGGAAAGAAAATCTAAAACCGAGTTATCAATATTTTATTAGTAAAGTTTATCAAGACAAGCGCCAGGATTGAAGCTGCACCAGGCCGGCCATATTGGCTGCACGTCCACACCGCGAAGAAGCATCCGCCATCTGTTGACAATAATGTAAATTGTTAATTTAAAATGCATTTCTTTTTAATGACTTACTAATGGTAGAACTCTATGTGGTTCGACTCCGGTGGCACCGCCACACCTTCTTTCTGCCTTATAGCAACAGTGTTAAGCGCTGCTGTGTTCGGGTCTGAATGATGTGGTAAGAGATACATATTTGTCCGAGACGATCCCACTTATTCCTAAGGGGCAGAAACGCATCTGTGATCAAACTTAGGTAGGTCTTTGATCTTATCCGGGGTTGATTACAGTTGCCCATGGGCGGCAGTGGCCACTTACCTTTAGGTGAATTGTGTGCTCAGTTGCTAATTCCACGAAATAAAAAAAATTGTTTGGAGGTAGTAAGCGAGCAAGTAGGCCACTTGATGATTGATGAGTGACCACTGCCGACCATGGACATCTGTAATCAATCCCAAATAAGATCAGACACTTACTTAGGTAAGCCTAGAGTTGACTACACACGACTTGCTACCCCTGAAGACTAAATTGGAACGCCTCGGATAGGTATATCTTTATTATCACACGCTTCACACCAGCACACAGCAACGTTTAATACTGCTTTTCTTATACAGGAATAGGTGTGACGGTGGTGCCATCGGACTCGAACCATATAGAGTTCTACCACCTTTGAAACTTGCTCTCATGCTATAAAACTCCATCAGGCAACTGAAATCGGTACCTGTGAGTATCAAGTCTGGTATAAACGAATCTATTGGCGCTAGAGTTGGCGACCACATCTGACCACAAACGTTCCGCGACGGCAGTTGCCCGCGGCCACAAATGATAGTCCAAATTACCTGGAAACAAAATTAATGATCAAGATGTCATAGTGATAATGATGATTCTGAATACGAAAGATGATAATATTAACGACATTGATAAGTTAATAATAAAAGTGATGATGATTGTTTTATCACACACACATTCATACACACACGCACGTACTTCACACACACACATACACACGCGCACACGTACTCACACACTAACGCGTGCGCGCGCGCACTCACGCACGCACGTACACACAAGCACATACTTTAGACACACACATCGTCTCGGTGCTCGCTACATCTTGCAGTCTATTGTTTATTAAAGTTTATGTTACTTTATGGCAGTGTGGGGCTACCTGTCACAAGTATAACCCTATTTATGCTAACTAGGTGGCTTCAACAATTTATATTAGTTCTTTAGTTTCTATATTAGTCCTTGGGATTAGTAAGACATTTCTCATAGTTTCTATATTAGTCCTCGGAACTAGTAAGACATCTGTGGTTGACTTCAGATACAATGATTCATGTTCCATGCTCCTTAAAAGTTACTGGACTTATGTAACCCATCACATTCACGTGAACTAAATGTTCGTTTGCTACTGCAATCTTATAAAACCTCGGAATTACCAGGTAAATAGACCAGGATTATCATCATCAGCAAATAAATAATAAAGATGATTTCAAAGGGTATCATCATCATTACCAACCATCCAGTAATCAATGATGATAACGGCGAACATGATGACCTTGGTTATAATGGCTATGATGATATGTATGTTCCTGTTATGTATACTGCTATGAACAAATTAGTCTCACAGGGCTTAACACAGTTTTAAGTAATTGAATCGTAAAAGAGAGAATGAGAACGCGCTAGTAGTGCTGTCTGTGTCACGCTAGGAATGTGGCGTCTATATTGCGCACTCGTTCGCTTAATAGCGCGTTCTCTCTCTAAACCTGGAATCACAGGAATTATCTCAAATGTGATTGGGTAGAGGTTCCCTGAGGATTTTGTACAAAATCGATGGCCGGTCGGTTAGGATTTCATTCCCACCGCCGAATCTATTGATGTAAAAACAGTGAATAAATAAATTATATACAGTTCTCTTTCAATAGTTGTCGACCGCACAACACAAAACTAGAAATAGAGACCAGAATCAACTAAATCAGTCCAGAGTACTGCTTCTCCGCCTTCGACGGTGAATACCTCCAAGTTACGCCAGGACTTCCAGGAATACATTTCTTGCCAAGTTCTGAATTATAATACAAAATGATTACACATTTTATTCTCATAATACATATTTTTCCAAAGGACTTAAATAGAAACAAACAGTTGATTGACATTGAACCCGTCCTGGAGAACTCAAGTTGGATCTTTCCTTAAGTTCTCGTCAAGTAACTTACCATCATAAATTGTTAAAACGTACTATACGTATATGAGCATTTGCGATATTCTTAGTATTGAAGCTTAAAAGTTTAACAACCTTTAAAAAAAAAAATTCTAGCTTACCGTTTTATTGTTGACTTTTGTTTTTGTTTATTATAACTTTATCATTTAACAGAGTAAAGAGATAAACAAAGATTACCTATATTTAACGCATCGTTTCTTCTTCATTTTACACGACAAATCCCATTTAGCTGAATGGATCACTCTAAATTTGGTCAAAAATGGTTGTGATACCGCAGGATCCCATTCATTCAACTGCACTCCGTACCTCTCCCAAGTTTTTGCCTCAGAATCCCTCGCTAAGTGTGAAGTGTACCAGACAATCAGTAGTCTCGGAAGAAAACCGCCATTCGCCAGCTTCAATCGCTCCAAGGCCTTATCCAAAAACCCTTCTCTATCCTCCATCAGATAAAAACAATTTGACATAGAAAACCCACCATCACTCAAGTGAAACACATCATCCACTTTTGTCAGATCCAAAATTTCTGAATAAATAACCTGCAGAGCATCAAACAATGAATCTTTCATCCTCAATCTCAAACAGAGTACATTATCGCAAGTGTTGTTATCACCCTGTTTTGGACAACTGGTGTCTTTGAACCACGACCAAGGTCTACCTACAGGACCTGGCATAGCTACTTCTATCAGCACCCGAATACCTCGAATCCCAGCTCTTTCAACCAGAGCCTTAACATCTTCTTTCGAATACACCATAGATCTATCATATGGCCCGTATTCAAAAAGTTCAGGCAATTCCGCTATATGTAAAGGAAAACTTGCCACGTCAGATATTCTCCAGTGAAACGTGTTTAGTTTACAACAAGCCATTCCATCGATGGTTCTTATTAAATCTGGAACGGATATGAAATTCCTTCCAGTGTCGATCATCAGTCCTCTGTATTTATAACTTGGACCGTCCTTTATTGTTGCACTAGATACAGTTACTAAATACCCTGAGGCTTGATCGAGAAGAAATAGTTGGCTTAGGGTCTCTAAGCCATGTCTTACTCCACAGAAAGATACTGACGAAATCCTTATCAGCAACCTATTATGCTTAATTTCCATTTTAAGTATATACGTTTCATCTGTGTTCACTCTCAATCTGGGATCTGCATCACTGTCCACTTCAATTTCTATGGACATTTTGTAAATTTTTAAATCAGTGCGATTTCTGGGTTTAGAATGTGTCCTCTCTAATGCAACCAGATCCTTAAGAAAGAGTTTGAACGCTTCAGCGAGATATTGGCGAACAATATCTGACGGGATCGCTTGAAAGTTATATTCAAGCTTTTCTGTGGTGAGACCTATGAGAACTTTGCTGAAATAAGTGTAACCGATAGGATAAGGCCATAGTTGCGGACCCATACACAGTAAAGTGCATCGGCTTAACGAGCTGTGAATAGTGGTATTCGAAGCTGGTCGAAAAACTTTTTGACATAATTTTTTCTTACATTCCCATGCCCAATTTGGGTAGAATGTTCTGAAAATCAAGACAAAATCATTACTTCGGATAATTTTAAGTATATATCGTAAAAGGGGGATATAACACTTATCATATAACGATGTTTTAAGTCTAAGGTAGTAGAACCCTTTGTGGTTCGACTCCGGCGGCACCACCGTCACACCTATTTGTACCTAATAACAGCAGTGTAAGCGCTGCTGTGTTCTGGTCAGAAGGGTGTGGTAAGGCAGACATACTTATTCGAGGCGTTCCAACTTAGTCCTCAGGAGTAGCAACGCATTTATGGCCAACCTCAGGTAAAATTGTTGGTCTTATCTGGGGTTGATAGTAAATGGATAGTAATGGGCGGCAGTAGCCACTTACCAGATATATGGACTGCATGCTTGCTACGTCAGTGTTTTAAAAAAAAAGTTTAAACTCCAGGCGTATTTCTGGTCTTGCCATACATTCAGACCAGATTAATTTAGTCTCACAAATTGAACAGTCGCTCGTACGAACGATTAACGATAAAACAATAAAGAACGGCTATTAACCAATTTTTCTTAATATTAGACTGAAATAGCAAACGAGCAGTCAATGTGATGATTACGTCACTGCCGGTCATGGACATTTGTAACCAAGTCCATATAAAACTGGTTCTAACTGAACCTAATCACAAATCTACTTCTCCTGATAATTCAAATAATCGTATCATATGTGGTCAGCTGGTATTCACAGCCTTCCACCGTAATGGTTTTGAAGGTGGTAGAACTATATGCGGTTTGACTCCGGTAGCACCACCGCCACTCCAATTTCTGCCTAATAACAGCAGTGTTAAGTGTTGTGTGTTCTGGTTTGAAGGGTGTGGTAAGGGAGACATACTCATCCGAGGCGTTCTACCTTAATTCTCAGATTGGGAATTTCAAAACCTTAAGTAGGACTTTGACCTTTTCTGGGGTTGGTCACAGATGTCCATGGGCGGTAATGGTTACTTACCATCAGGTGGACTGCATGCTCGTTTCCTACTTTTGAATTATAAAAAATGTACAACTGCTCCACTTTAGATACAGGTATGACGGTTGTACATTGACCAAACTGAAGGTGGTAGAGCTCTTTGTAGTACGACTCCGGGGGCACCACTGTTATATCTATTTCTGCTTAACAACATTTAGCACCGATGTACGACCCTGATCTTATCTGGGATTGATCACAGATATCCACGGCTTCATTTGCTACTTCCAAATTATAAAAAAAAAACAAGAAAAAAAATAGGAATAGTCACGCAGGTATGCAGATGTAATTAAAATACTGCAGGCAGGTAGCCCTAACGTGAACCCTCGCCCGGTGCGTTTCTTAGATATATAAGTCAATGAAGATCTGTTTCTAACTTCAACGATTTTTATTAAGAACTTACACGGTTTCATCACTCCGTTTCCGTTTAATAACCTCATCTTCCTTCTTTGGCGGCATCAGGTATATCGTTATTATTAGAAGTATCGCCAACAGAGTACCGATGACCAGTACCAGGTATAATTTCCAGTTGTTTAGATATCTTGGCCTGTTGACGTATTTCGGGTACAGCTTTAACTGGAATATCAGGTTTTAGAGCAAGGTACTTGTCATTTATTGGGATCACATCAACAATTTGCCTGGAGTGTATGATATTTGTAAAGTTGAAGTAGCAAACGGTAGAAGGAAAGCTCTTACAAATTAATTTTCAAAGTATGTATCATTGTCTCCAGTACCCTTTAAATGTTGTTTCCGTCTAAGTCTGACTGATGACTTAATTTAAAGGATTTGGCTTTCTAACTCGTCGTCAACCCATTATTGTCCCACTGCTGGGCACGGGTCTCCTCTCAGAGTGAGAGGGCCATAGTCTACCGCGCTGGCCAAGTGCGAATTGGTAGACTTCACACACCTTTGAGAACTTTTTTTAAATAATTTTCGGTATGCAGATTTTCTCACGATGTTTACCTTCACTGTTAAAGCAAGTGATAATTAATTTCTAAATAATTTAATCCCGGACCTCGCGATTGAGAGTCTGAGTTTCAACCATTAGTCTATCACTGCTTATATGCCTCCCAACTCACATTAGTTCTATTCCAATATCTATTTGATTTTCAATAGGAACATGCACCACAATTACAATAGGCTTACAAATTAAAATTTCGACTATAATCAAGTATCAAGTTTGATCGACCCCGAACCTTTTCTGTGGGATGTCACAGAAATCCTTCAATCGAACATGTCTTTTGGGTTTCTCCTTGCACTGGTCCATGGAGGAGCCAGGGTCCGCGCAGCAGGGTCCCGAAGAACTACATCTGGTACACGCACACTCTGGTTGACAGCGTCGGTCTAACAATTTTAAGCTCAGTTTAAAGCTCTGCTCTGTCAGAACTCAAACGGAAACGCAAAAACGAAACAGTCATAAAAAATTGGCCATAAACATCGAGATACTATGTACTAAAGTACTAGAGAAACTATTTCAAACATAAATCGTGTTTCATTTTTGTAATTTCAAACTTAAATTCGCTGAAGTGTATACAATGAAGAAAGCACTACGCGACTAAGTAGAGTGCGTGCAAACCGCCGCAATGGAACGGTTTGACATTACAGTTGTATGCACTGTCTTCTCTAGTACTTTAGTAAATAGTATCTCAATATCCAATAATCAACGTTTCAAAAATGCATACAAGTGAACCAATTTAGACGAAACAGGCGAGATAATTAATTATTCACTGCGTAAGTAATTGCCATTATAAACTTCGGTTGGGTAATAATTTTACAGGTATCTCTATATCTGTATATATAACAAAAATGTAACTCGCACTTGTTGTCTGTAAGTTTAAAATCGATGTTCACCAAAACTACCGAATAGAATTCATTGAAATGCATATATTTATAGTGCGTATCTTAAGTTAAATTTTAGGCTATATATCATTAAAATCTATGCATTCTAGAATCATAAGTAACTTTTCTTAAGACGAATTACGTACATAGGTGAACATAATAGTTCTACCGTAGTGGACTAGATGGCGTTATTGTAGGTACAAAAGTCATTGATTCACGGGGAAGCTTTTAATGCCAAATGACAGTTGTTCTGCCTGGTCAGCTAGTAACAAATAAGGTTCGAATCAGAGTTTGAAGTAGAGATTTTTTTTTTAAATTGGCCACTTGGTAAACTTTTTACCTAAATGTGTCTAGTAAAATTCTATACTAAAAATATTACTCTGATCACCGATATCTTCAACAAACGAATCTTTCACTACATCAGCGACCACCTCGGTCCTTTCAATCGTAGTTTCTTTGGAATTAGAAGCAATGACTTCATCTTCTGGTCTCTTGGTAACTTCACTTATTTCTGACACATCTGACAAATGGTCAGCAGATGACTTGGAATACGACGATGTATCGGTGACCACTGACGGTAGCACTGTTATTGACTTGAATTTGATCACCGGCTGTAGTTTTGTTTTGTCTAATTTTTCTTGGATGGTCACTTTTTTCTTTTCCTCAATAGACGTGTTTCTTGTTGAAATCACAGATTCGACGGAGTCACCTTCTGTTACTTTAGGATGCTTTCTTGTTTTGATTTTCACATCTGATTTTGCAATTTTCTTCATTGGCACCAAGATTTCGCAGGCTTCTGCAATATTATAGTAATATTATACTATAGTGGATACTAAATTTTCAAAAGTCATTTTAAATTTTTAATAATTTGATTACGCTATCCAAAAAATAAATGATAAACTTTACAAACGTAGTTAAGAAATTAATGAATATCCTGAAAATATTTTCATCCAATGTTTGTTATAACCATGTAACTTAACAACGCAGCTACCTGGGACTCGAACCATGGAGCCCTAGTACGTACGTATATATATTAACTATAATGCTGACGCTCGTATCCTACGTTCCTGAAGGGTGTCATCTG
>DWPW01000769.1:0-10520 GCA_018252015.1 Astraptes brevicauda
TTCAAAGTGAATTCTTACAGAATTCTTTTTGAACGTCAATGAACGTCACAATACCATTTTGAATATAAAAATCTATTTTTTTTTCGTTCGGTGTGCTTAATCGCGGCTTTGTAACAGATTCTGCATTATTTAAGCTTTCAAAATAAGTTGTTAAGAGATCAAAGTACTTTGTTATACCAATTTTCAGACTCATCGGCGTTATGCGTTTTTCGAAAATTTGTTCAATACACGTACACTTATCTAAAGGACCCTTACAGCACCGGCCCACGCTGTATCAAAACAACGGCGACGCTAAGGTAGGACAGGAAGAGACAGCTAAGCCGGCTTACACACACACATTGGACTTGTATAGTGTGGTGTCGCCAAAGGAGGTAGCTGCTCCTCCCGCCCTTGCCTTTACTCCATATATCGACCGCCCCTGCCCCCTGAGTCAACGGCTGGCGACACCGTTAGTAGAGCGAGATTCTCTTTTAATGCCTTATGGATGCTAATCGTATTTCTTCCTTTTACTGAACTGAATTTTTCTTTGAAATGCAAAGAAAAAATATAGTTATTTATGGCGTTGATGACCCTTGCTACCATAATCGCTCTACCTCGGTGCCAGGTTATAGAATTACAATGAAGTAAATGGAAAAAATCATCAAAATGCCTTATGTATATTTAAAGTGTAAATAAGTGTCAAGCTATCTAGCGACATTAAATTCCGTTATTTGCAAGTAATATTAAAATTTGACTGAGATAAAATAAAAAGCAACAGGTCTGATGCAAAGACATTTCTGTCGAATGCACTAACGTTGTATCGTGTTGTATTGTACTTGCACTTACGTCATAGTAATTCTTAAATTGCGATATGTCTACACACCCCATCCACTGGCTATGCACTCACGCTCCAGTCTCAGCCTTTATTATCTACTCAAAATACTTACAAACATTTGAACAGTATGGTCGAATACTATTTAGTCTCCATAGGGGGAGATCCGTGCAACATCGGACATCAATAATACAGTCAAATTAACTCAAAATAGTGATAAGTTCCGGCACAGAGTTGCCAAAATTTATGGTTATAACTATGGTAAAAAGTTGCAAAATAATCAAAAAACGCCAAAACATAAACTGAATATTGACAACGAAAAAAAAAAACAACTAACCCTAATAAATTTACTATTAAGACGTTTATTGAGATATGAACAAAATGTTTCAAGAGTTCTATTGATAAAAATAAAAAGCGCCTAATTTGTGATTATCGCCCAATCCGCCAAGCCTGTTCCGGCATACTGAATATTATAAATAGTAAAAAATACTGTTACATGTTTGCTCGAAATATGCTGTACTGAAAGACCGAGTTAAGCACTGTAGCAAAATTATAATTACACATACACAGTATCTTAAATACTGTGGCATAAAATATTGATTTCTTTTTCCATGTTTCTGCGTCTGGAGCGAAAGTTGACAGCAATTGGATAGTGGGCGTAAACCCCTAATACTTCAGACTATAATTGTACCCTGATATAATTAATATCTTATTCGTTACACCATACCATTGTTCAATTGGTCTCACTAAAACTTTAGCATTCACTGAATAATCTTAATCATTCGCTCAAGTATTGTGCCTTTGAACAAAATTCTAATTTGTAACATCAATATAAAAGTGACCAAATTGTTTAATTGGCCAATCAAACATTGATATATGAATAAACACAGTCGTTATCAATTACCCGAGCGGTATTCATATTAATTTCATAAATTAATTTTAAGGGCTGTATAGAAACAACAAAATACATTTATTTTGTCAAAATTATTAATATACAAATACAGATGGAGTAATTTATATTTTTCTCACTCGGGCCATTGAATAACATATTTGCAAGTATGGTAAATAAGTGCAAAAGATCAATGCTGTTTTTTGTTATTACGGATTAATGTAAGCTTTTATTTTGAAACATGCATAATACATGTGTTATGTTATTAAACTAATTAACGGCATTAATCATTTTCACTAAACGATTAAAAAAGCCAATAGGGGCATACAATTTTACAATAAAATATTGGTAAAATTAGGCCCTTTGCTGCTTATTTATCAAAATCACAATTTAAATTTATTTAGTATAAATTGCAATTTCAACAACTGTTAATAAACGATTCAGCTGTCGGCCTGATCAAATACTTATGAAGTAATATTTATGCAATACTTGTAATATTATATATTTACACATTATACTTGAATAAAAGGAAAATAAATAAAATAAAATATGCTATAGCGTTTCAAATTCAATAAACAGCAATCATAATAAATTAAATTGTACAATTTGTACATTGTACATTATATTTTTACCTTACAACATTTTCATTGCAATAATGATTTTAAAAATCCACGGGCCCAAACGTGTTTCGAGATCCCAACGGCGTTTTAATCACTGGTATCACTGGGACTCTCTTGGCTTTTAACTAAATACACCACAATCACACCTCGACAAAATGTTTTACTATCTGCATGAAAAAACTTGCTACTGGCAACACAATAAAAATCGAATGTAACTACAGAGGCCAAATAAACTATAAAAAATCGATCACTAGGTAACTACGTAAGCATAAAAAATAATAGCAGAGAACAAACTTAAAAATAAATTGAGTTGCAACATTAAAAAACCAAACAATAAGCACTGTGGACTCACCTCTGCCTAGACGACGACAAGGCCCTCCGCTTGCGGCGCGCGCCGGCCGAACCAGAACTACGGGAGCTGGAATTTGAACAGCTGTGGACTCAAGGGACGCCGAGGAAGGGCTCACGCACACCATCGCCATATACGCATGTGGGCACGCACGCGGTGCGCATATACGCGCGCACACGTGCGCAGGCGACGTGTATACGCAGGCGACGTACGTATACCGTACGCACACAACGAACGGATGAGCGGAGTCAACAGTTACACGTACGTACGCACACACAAACAGGTGCGCATCGAGCACGTGAGCACGCGCACATGTTCAATACGAACGTACGATACGCCAGTTCATCGTCACACATACACATTCATGTTCAAAGCCAATAGCGAATCCCAGTGATGATTAACAGTAAACGCAGCATGCAATTGTTACGTAGAGCAGAGATGAGGTAAGGTCGAGATGGAACACCGAAACACCACGGAGTAAAATGAAAGCGATACCCATCGGCCAAAGGAGGGAATAAAGCAAAAGGATTAATAATATTAGTGACTTTATTTTGAATACAATTTCAAAGTTAATGATTTGCCAATTTTATTATCCCATCAGAAGAAACATCCTAAACCAAATTTAGTTTATATGTTACTGATCATGGTTAAATCAAAACATTAAGATTCAATATACGTTTTTTGTTATGATTATTATTTTTTTGTATTGTTCGCAAGTTTCCTCTTAATCAAGTTAAAAAACAAAATTACTTAACAGAATTATGATTTATTATCCCAATCAAAGAATAACCACAACTACTCTCTCTAACATTCTCATAAACATACATACTAGTCTACAACTACCGTAAATAGGAATATCTATCGAGTGTAACTACTGGGTAATGTTATCGAATATAAAAAATACATAAATACATATAGGCATTGGAATGTGCGTTGCCGTGCACTTCGATGAATGACACTCGTCCAAGCGGTACCTAGAGGAGGTGTAGGACTCGTCGGAGGAGGGCGGCCGGCGGCGGCGGGCCGCGGGCTCGGCCCTCATCCACGGGTCGGCCCACTCGTCGCCGCGCGCCTCCCGCGGCCGGCCCTCGCGCGGCTCGCGGCCCTCCCGGCCCTCCCGGCCCTCCCGGCCCTCGCGCCGCTCCACCTCCGCGCGCTGCACTATCACCTCGCGGGACGACCGGACGCGCCTCTATAGGTAATCATTCAAACACATGCAGTATATTCTAGGGCTCGCTTCAAATATACGTACTGACATTAATTTATAAAGACGTACATTTACAGTAAACAAAAATATATAAAGAATACACGAAATATAAAAAATGGTGAACATAATTTAAAAACAACCAATAATAACATTACAACCAATCTGCATAACTAATAAACGAAAAGTATTTAGAAATTAAATGAACATTAACTTATGATTTACTCATACCGTCATTGTATTACACTCGTTCGGCTCATCAATAGCATTCCACATTTGATGCTTGCATGGAAAATATAATACATTATTTATAATATTTTATTTAGTTTGTCCATCTGTTGGTATGACCTTACTTGAAACACTTAGAGATAGAAATTCATGCAATATTTTCCAATAGGACACCTTTTGCAAATCTATTGATCTACATGTGGTCTACATGTTCATTAGATACCTCTTAAATTGTTATGGTGTACTGCAGTAACTACTGCAAATATTAATTCTGACTTGTTGTGTAAATCTACAAGGCGGGCATTATCACAGATGTACATGCCGAATATTATTATTTATAGGATGTCATTTTTTTATTAACAACAAAATGATGTTGGATAATCCAACTAACTCTAAGAAGTCATTGTTTGAAAGAAAAATACGTTGATCACCCCGCGATTGACTGATAGGAACAGGCTGAGCTCTCTGTTAAAAATTCTGCAGACAATGGTTTGGCAACCTGAAAATTAAGCGATAAAAATATGCTCAGCTCAAGACTAGGAGATCATAACGCTTATTTATACCTTGTGGTAGGCCATGTCGTCGGGGTGCGGCGCTCGCTCGTCGTAGTGCGCGGGTCGCTCGTACATCCGCTCGCGCTCGTACCGCTCGCGCTCGTAGTACCGCTCGCGCTCGTCCATCGGCGCCCGAGCGAAACGCCCGCCCGCCGCGCGGTACATCGGACCGTACGCTCTGGAAATAGTTTATTTTGGAACAGTTACTTTACAATTGCTAGGACCGCAAGTTGAGCGATTTTCGTGTCCTACCAACTTTCAAGGTAATTGAGACTTCATCCATATACAAAATTCTAAAATTAGAAATTAATCAGTGATTACACAATCCAATACTTATTACATTATTTCAATGTACCTAGAAATTTCAAGAATTTTACTAGGTCAGATAATATAGTGAAATAAATAAGTTACATTGTTTGTATTTCTATTTTGTTTTGAAATAGTTGGAACCTGTTGAAAATCGCACACAACTAATAAATAAAATGCTGGAGTATATTAGCTTACGAATGATGCATATCTTTTATATCTGATCATTGACCTATAGGTATCAATGTTTCACCCGATCCATAGGTATCTCACATGTAGACGTCACCCAAGGACTACCAAACATTCCTTTCAAGCGCCATTCGCTTGGCAGTGTAAGCGAGAGCATTGAGGATAAAATGTATGCGTAGGATCTTGTAAGACCACTAAATTTCGTTATAAATTGATGAGTAATTAGCTGACAAATATTATGAGTGAGATGTTTAAGGCCACGAAATGTATCTACAAACGGATGCGTAACGCGCTCAGCGCTGACGCTTGAAGGTCAAGCGAACGTTCCGTGGCCCCCGGGTGAGGTGAGTGCGTCACCTGTAAGCGTCAGCGTCGCGCACGGCGGGCGCGAGGTCGTGGCGCGGCGGCGACGCGCCCACCGCGGCCGCGGCGTACGCCAGCTCCGCGTCGGGGTCGTGCACCACGCCGCCCACCGACAGGTGCAGCTTCTTCTCCTCGAAGTCTATGTCCTGCTCCTTGCGCTTGTTCGCTATGCGCAGCATCTGAAATTGTCTCGTGGTTATCAAATCAAAAATCTTTTATTCAAAGTAGATTCTTTACAGAATTATTTTTGAATGTCAATTTCAATTAAATTACCTATTTCGCTAGGTGTTAAGTTATGGAGAAAAAGTGGTTAAGTGGTTATATTGTATGGATCACTTATACCTTTTTATAAGTCAGGTATGGACCATATGGGTAACCGTATTAAAGTTGTGGGTCACATTTAGGAATGTTAAGGAATTTGCCTATTGTGAGCACTTAGCAGTACTTTATTCGTCATAGTGTGGACTGAAACTACACCATGTGCTGTTTTGAATAACACCACTCTCTCAAGATAGACACTCTCCCAACATGATGGAAAGATCCGTCATGTTGTCATAGGCAACTAACACACAATCCAGAAGTTGGGAAGCAATGTTTTCCTTTGCAACATCCACACCAACTGTTGTCACCAACACACGTACCAGGCACAGTGACTACTGACAAACCCCATTAATAAGATAGGCTAATAGATGCGCTCAAGCGTCTGTCTGTAAAATATTAACGAAAAAATATCCTACCTCCTTTGCAGTCCTCAGGCCGCGCTCCCAGGCGGACTCCGGCGGCGCGGAGTCGCGCGGCGGCGCGTAGCTGGCCGCGGCCGGCACGCCGCGCACCACATCGAACATGTTGTAGTTGCCCTTGTCCGTCACGCCCGGGTGCAGGAATCTAGTACACAATAACATCAACGTAAATATATGCCATGTCGCCATCTTTTTTTTATCCTGGAGGAGATACTTTATAACGGTACCCGCCACCCGTGGGTTGGGCGAAACAGAGTTTTATCGGATATTTTCCCACTAAAACCAGCCGATAGTTGCTCTGCGCTACGAAGTGCCCTATTCTAGTCCCGAAACTGCAGGGACGAAACTATATCGCCACATGGCACCCTATTATGCCATGTCGCTCATGTCCGACAACAGGGCAAAACATTATACTATTATAAAATTGCTGTATAGCAATCCACCTGAGAGTTAGTTGAGTTACTGCTGAACTTCGGTAACAATCTCTATATAGATCATGAGTTCCAGCTGAAATCAGCTACAGATACATTGCTAATGGTCACTACTTGCAATTAATCATAATGGTCATGTCATACGTAAGTCAATCAGCAAAAGGATGCAGATGTATCCTTCACTGAAATGCAAGAAGTGCTTAGATATGGTAGTGCCCGCAAGAACAATCCATAATGGCTCTAATACCTTTCGACACTAATATTATGAGAATTACTTGTATTATGCGAATTACCTGCAGCTCACTCCCCAAGTGCAAGCTCCTCGAGAGAAGAACCTACAGACTGGGCGCGGCTCGGTCTCTTCCGGACGGCGCTCCGCCTCGTCTGACACTTCACCCTCTTCCAGGGAAGAGCCTCGCGACCTCTTGCCGGGTTTTATGTCTTCTACTGGCATGAAAATTATTTGTACTGAACTAAATAAAAATAATTATCGGTTCCAGAAATCTTGAATATTGAACATTAAAAAATGCATTTATATTTTACATAAAATAAGACCAATTATAGCCCTAATATTGCCTAGATTAACACCACTCTCTGATCAGATCAGAGCTGTCCAAATGTCTGTGTTCTTTTATAGAGTGGCTAAATTTCACAAAGATTGCTGCAATCTATGTAGTGATAGCATGGTTTGGATGACCTCAGTCTAGATAATCACATTTATTTTACTGATTAATGTTAAGTTTACTGCTTTTTTCATAGTGTGTTGTTACCTTTATCAGGTTGAGTTTCATTATCACCATGTGACTCCTTGGATTTGTTTGATTCTATACACTCCCCTTCCTCCGCTTCAAAGTCTAGCTGTTCCTCACCGTCTTCCGTATTACTTGTCTTTTCTTGAGGTACCTAATAATTGACAAATAGTAAATAAATACTATCTAAACAGAGACGTGGGCATACATTATTTAATAAATATTCTGATACATACTTTTTCCAATTTAGGTGTATCCGATTTTCCACTGTCTGATTTTGGTGAAGATTGTATACTAGCTTCATTATTCCCATTCATTTTTATATCCTGCTTCATTTCTGGAGATTTAGGTTGTGGTTTTGACTAGAATATGAAATAATTTGATATTTAAAACATAGTAGATATTATTGAATAAGAACTGTATAAAATTGCATGCACTTTTGCATTAATTTTATATAATTACTGTTTATATTTTATTACTTTAGTTTCCTTTTCCGTGTCTTCTGGCCCCACAGAATCAAGATCAGAAACATCAGAAAGGTCTTCATGACTTATGTTGTTATCCTTCCCATTGTTATGTTCACTTGATTTGCTTCTTGACTTATTGTCCTCTTGGTCTGATTCCATTTCTCCTAAAAGAGCTTGCATTGTATAACAATATATATATAAAAAATGAAGGTTACCCATAAGGAAACCTTCATTTTTTATGAAAACATAAATTTAACATAAATTTTATGAAAAGGGACGTATAAAACATACAAACAGGATTTTTTTTCACAACCAAAAATATTATATAAAGGACAAGATTCTAATTTATTGAGTGTTGTGTAAATTATTGTAATTAATTGAGAGTTTAAGGAATCTATAACATGTTAACAAATTTGTGTATGTTGCACTATTCCGCTATACTTTAAGGAAAAAGAGCCAATAATTGATCTCATCACAACACAAAGTATCTATATAATTGTAAAGCAAACCAATTCCTCAAATTGAACATCTCAATTATAAAAATTACCTTCTGAAATTTCCTCTGTAGCAGGATCCTTCGTGCTAGACCTTTTATTATAAGAAGAACTCCGGCTAGACTGACTAGACTCAGACCTACTACGAGTTCTGGTAGGCAGGGGCACCATCTTTTGTTCTGCTTTAGTATGTCTTCTCCAATTCCCTTTTGGACTCCAATCATTTTTCTTAATTGAGGGTGAGGACTGAGATGAGATTCGATCAGGTGAAGGACTAGAGGAAGGTGATCTTGGTTCTGGATTTCTTGAATTAGGGGTTACTTGTGATGCAGAATCAGGGGAAACGGGTTGTGACCTAGTTGTGGGTGATTCCGGAGCAGATTTGAATGAACTACTTGGTGTCTGAGGTGAGCGTGGGCCTGATGGAGCTGCTTGGTAGTGTTCTGGCTGCTCAGGTGACCCAATATTGGACCCTGCATCACTTGGTGACTTAGGAGCATCAGGTGATTTGGGGCCAGCTGGGGATGGAGGTGCTGAATTTTCCGGCGAGTTGATCTCGGAGTGAGCTTCTGGACTCATGTTATTAGGTGATGGTGGCTTAGCAGATGACCGTTGCGATGACTGAGATCTAGATTCAGGAGAAACGGATTGTCTATCAGACTTGGGGGACTGTGGGGATCCTGGTGGGGAGTGTGGTGGGGACTTTGAATCTTTCTTTGTACTGTCCGAAGATGAACTCCTTCGGCTTCTAGACGAGGAGCTGCTACTACTTGTTGTTGAATGAGCATCTCCTGTGGCATCACATGAATCTTCAGAATCCATTCCTGAGGACAGACGCCAAGGTCTCATGAAATAATAATCAAATCTAAACTACAACCCAACCCAAACAAGCACTGTTTAGTAATATGAAAAAACAATACATAACAAGTAATACTGCATCTTCCATTTTTAAATTACAACAAATTTATGTTATGTTCTTGACACAATGTATTGTAATACAAATTTGTATGACTATCAAATTGCAGTGTTACGTTACATAGCGTCAACCTTACAACCGATTGACACAATGAAAACTTAGCATCAAACGTATTATCCTAATCGGAAAAAGAAAGCGTGGCATTTAGTGTAAGTCAAATCAAACAGCACATACTGCAAAATATGATCAGTCTCACAATAATAATTACATGGAAGTCCAATATGTTTGAACGAGTTCTTTTTATTGGCAGTACTACGTTCTGATGTATATTGTAGACACATCCAGCCTTACCTTCAAGATGACGCCTCGACGCCAGAATCGGTGGCACTTTAAAGCACTTTTCATTTTTAAAGACTTCAACTTTTTAACTCACAACACAAACGAAACTTGGGTCTGTCACATTTACTTGTGAACAACTTTAACTTCCTAATAAACGATAAACTGACGAAAACTTAACGAATCGACACTACTTCAACATGGCTGTGATACAGGAGGAAACATATATAAAACATAAGAAATAATCACTTTTCGTAGCTTCGGTGGGGTTAACTTACGCCCTTACCTTAACTGGGATGGATTAGTCGATTAAATTCTTCAAGTAATTATTAATTTATATCTAAATATTCTTCAATTTGCGCCGCAACAAGCCTTTTCATTGCAGATGTCAAAGCATAGACTACTAAATAAAATAACTGTCAATCGTCATGGACTATAGAATACAGAAACCGAAGCCATTGTCTATGGCAATTAGGATCACAGCACACTGTTAAAATAATATTGATAGACTATTCACCGACACAACGGTTTAGTCTTGTCTTTAGTGTTTTGTAGAGAAAAAAAATATATTATTAAATTATAAAAAGTAAAAAAAAAATAAGGGGATTCCCCTTTCAGGAATATGTTTGAATATGTGATACGTGTCTTTTTGTTAAATTATGTGTATATAGAATGTATGTGTATATAAATTCGGCTATCGTATTATAAATGACCTTTAAAAAACTGTTACGTAACACCTACGAATTAAAATAGAAAACAATTTGAGTTATTCCCCCAAGATTAGCGCCGTTGTATGATATCAACAATTACTGCAACTTTTTATGTAAATACTACCTGGGTGTTAATTTTTTTTAACCTGGTCGGACATTAACTC
>DWPW01000770.1:0-10518 GCA_018252015.1 Astraptes brevicauda
CATAAGTAAATATTTTCTATTAACTATACTTGCAGTAGAAGGTTTTTCATAAGTGATTAAGACTGGTACTTTGGCGCACATCGTTCATTGGTGTGTACCTACAAGTATGTAGCCCAATAATAAAAATTGAATCCCAACCTAAATTTGTAGTGCGGTTAAGCATTTTATAAAACGTTACTTGCCTACGTTTGAATTTTAGACAATAGTTCATCAGAAATTACTTAGTTGATGTATTCGCCTCATTACAAGGAAACGTACCGGTATGTAAATACATTCAGAATAGGTAACACGTGTAACCCGACCTATTTACGATTATGGGTGTTACTGTAAGGTGGTTAACTGGTTATAAAGTAACTTAACTTAAATTTAAAGTAGATTTAAAAACCTCAGAAATGTTCAGATCAACTCTGCAATATTTAGATAGGTCTCTACCTCATACTTTTAATTTGGTTTCGAAATCATGGCGAAGTAGTAGTTAATAAATATTTTCTATAATCACAATAAGTTATCGGCTATCTACTGGTAGCCTGTAGGTAGGTATATTGAATTACGTACAAGCATTCTACTTGACTTTAAAAAGGAAAGGGATTATCTATTCGGCGTGCATTTTTTTTTTAAATTTGTAGAAAATAATATGTATGCTTGGGCGTGCCGCAGGGCAGGGGGAGGGGAGGGCAGTTGCCCATCCTGGATTTTGCAAAGGTACTTCGCTACTATCTACTGTTGTCGATGGAATTTCTTATCTCGGTTTAGTGCAACAAGTTATTATTTGCATAATTGCAAAAAATGCTTTAGTACAATTTTTAATATGACAAAACCTTATTTTGAAAAATTCAGTAACGGATAAGCATTGTCATCAAGTAGGTGAAGCTCTGCATACTATTTGACGCTGTGATCCACCTGCATTCCCTTAATAGGCATTAACCACAAATGTGATAGTTTTGTTAAATAATTTATTATAGCTTCATTAGCTTGTTATATTTTTCAGTTTTATTTTGGGACCTGGTTCAGATTATATCTGAATTGCCCCCCTGGCCTAGAACCTGATTACGCCCATGTAGGTATGTAATAACGACGTGTACGCAAATTTAAATAGAGTAAATCTATTCATTCTTGTGTATTACATAAGTAACAATGAAGCATATGGGCTGCAAGTTCCTTTGCCACTCCTAGACCTACAACTAGAACACATCTCTTAATTGCAGAGGCATTGATATGTATATATCAATGGTTTTATTTTTAAAAAACGTTCAAAAATATGAACGCTAAAATTCATCGCTCAAATGAAATTGAACCAACCAATGTCCACATAACCCAGCAATTTAACAGGATGCTTCATTTATAAATATACCTGTAAAATAGCTATTTGCATACACACGATGAGTACTTATTATCTAGAACATAAAAATTGTTTTTAAAATTTATACAAAAATGGAAACAATAAAATTGAATTAACCAGTAAAAATTTATTTATTTTTATTTTATTGATCTTCGTAACTTTTGCAAAAGAAATGAAAGATAAAGTTCATTACAACAATTTTTAATTTTATTCGAAGGCGACCTTCGATATAATGGCATCTAAGACCACACACGAAGGCCCTAAACCAGTTACTTAAACCGTATAATTTAATTTGAATAACCATTAGGAAGAGAATCCGTAATAACTTTGGATATTAGATGATTTGTAAAAAGATACCCATCAAGTAAATGATTTAAAAAGGGTTTCGTACTGTAAATCTCTTGACCAGCCAAGTGTGGCGTGGCAGTGAGGGTACATATATTATGGGAATACCAACACTATATCTTCAATAACAACGTATTTACATTAATAAAACAGTATAGATAATAATCAGAGAGTCAGCTCAGGATGTCAGAATATTCAGTGTGTGCAGATACGGTCATAACAATAGTAATAAATTACGTAAATATATATAAATTTAAATAAAAGGATTGTTCCTCAATGTCTTAGATTATACTTGTGTCTCTTTTAACAAGCAATGCTACTAATTTGTTTTAATCAGAACAAGTAATTTTACGCAGATGTTATTTGGTAAGTACTTTTATAGTTACATAAAACGAAGAATGGTTTAGCATGTTCGTTATTAACGATGGTTTTTAGGAGCGAAATATGTTAGAATTATTTAACACATTCTTGGCCAGAAGATTTCTTACTAGTCAATTAAGTTAATCAATTATATGTTTGTTAAATCCAAAGGTCCCTACTTAGGTAGGGTATGTACCTACAAGTGAAATTTCCAGTCAGGTACCTACTACTGTATTTAAGATTAAATTGTTCAAATGATCTATAGCTTAGTTGGTACACATAAATCAATTATTTTAGACATCTAGCTATAGAAAACAGGAGTTTCATACCGCTTTTCACCATCGCCATCTGGTTTCGACGCCGAAAAACAATTGGCGTAGCGCCAGCCGTCGCATGGCGTCCGCGACTTGTTTATATCCACGCTATTTTTTACAACTAAAACAAAGCCGTTATAAAAGCTAGACATGGTGGATCACAGCGCACTACTTTCACGACTAAAATCTAAAACTGCACTGACTATTACCAACACCAGACGCAATACTGCGCTTTCTCTTTGCTGGCAAAAAACTAATTTGAATTTTTACACAAAATTGGGTCACCGTTCTTAGAAAGTTGCGCAACTATTGCTTCATTGTTTTTTGTGCATGTTATAAATGGAATTATCATAACAATAAAATAATTTTCTGTTTTTAAATGTAAGGTCCAAACAAATACCTAATTAGGTATTCCCTTGCATCAAAGCTAAGCATAGCAAACATTTTGCAATTTTCATGTTATAAACATTCTTTTTTAGTTTTCTGTTCCTTTGTTTATAGGTATTATAGGTACCTACCAATATAAATCGGTAGTTAAATAATAAATATCTAAATACTTAGTTAAGTAGGTACGTACCTGCGTCAGTTACTTATTACATTTACCTATTACTTAATTTTGTTTTGTATTTTGTGTTTTAAATTTCAGTTATGACATCGTTACTATATTTTTTATAATATCTGAGTGAAATATTATTCCTAGTTCATTATATAGTTATGTATATACCTAACTATTAAACATTATGTCGCTTGACGCTTTCTACACTCATAGCCCGACTGAAGGATTTTCTCCTGTGTTGTGGGTGCCATGGAAACACAAAAAGATAAATACATAAACACCCAGAGCCCGAACGGAAATCTAAATTCATCATTCAGATAACTGACTGGCCGGGCATCGAACCCAGAACCCTTACTTATTTTAACTTTTTATTAAGTTGGTACCTACCTATATGCTCAAAGCCTATTCTACCAATCTGTACTTGGTCACTATACCTACCTAACAGACATTTCTATCTCTGAGAGGACAAATGTTCCCAGTAGGTAGGTACTTATGGTAAAATACGATGTTACTTGTTAATATAAATAACACAACCTACAGGTATATTTTCAGATTACTATTTACCTATAGTATAAAACACTTATTACATCTACTCGAAATTTTACTTCTGTAGTAGATTAAAAGTTTTAAGTAAAAGCCTTTGGCACTGTTTCACGCTTGTTCTTTCAACAAACTACACAATATTATAGGACTTGTCTTATTTGGCTCTCCATATTTTTATTAGATACCTAACTATAATAACTTATTAGAATCTGCGCCATCTACTGTAAACAGTTGGAACTAGAACAAGGTAGAGACTTAAAGCTTCCGAAAGCTAACTCTTAAGAATGATACGTATATTATGCATGTTATGCATAGAACAATGCAGACCTTTACGATAAATGTATATAAAATAAGTATAGTTGACGACAATGAGATAAAATAACAAAAGAAAAATAATAGGTATGTTATTACCTTTTATTATCTTAACTTCAAAAGATCTGTATGATTCTGTGTGTGTGTGTTTGATTCAAACTTCGGAATTTTACTTTTAATTGAAGTGACGTATTGAAATATAACAAAATATTACTTCTTTCCAAATCAATATATTCATGTCTTTAGGAGCTATAATGAAAAGAACTCAATTCTAAATCAAATTGAAATCAGCGCCATCTTTTAGCATTTCATTGAACTACGTAAGAGATACAGGAATGCCAGGAGTCGTCAACATTTTTCTAAAAGCAGAATTTGTGAGTGTTGTAGAGTTCTAGTTATAAGTAATAAGAGCACTATTTTTCAAGTTTTATGCCGACTTAAAAAAATAATGCTTAATCAATGATTTCAAACATTATTAAAGCAAAGTAAGGTAATTTTTTTTTATGAAAGTTATTAGCAATAATTTATTGTTATTTAACTTAAGAACCGCAAAATATATTAAAATCCTAGCATATACGTTAATTTAAAAAGCACATTTTACTAATACCTATTATCTTATTATATATTTATTTATTACTACTTTTCCTATCAGTGATAATTATGCAAAAGTGCTAGAACTACGAAATTAAACAAATTTGTCTGTTTAAAAAAATAAATACTAATACTTATTAATATACTTAACTGAAATGGGTCAGAGAATTACTAAAAAAAAACAAGTTACACCAAATGTTTAAGAAACCTATTCCTTCGCATCTTTCCCTATTGTATTATGATTTAACGCACACAACAAAATTTTTAGTTGTGTGCTTAAGAATTTGAGCTACTACCGTGCCTCGCTTTCCAAGCATCGCCGCCATGATTGTAAATTCGCTATCTCTCTTACTCTTATGAAAAATGCCCCAAGCTCTACGAAAGGTACAATGTTGCTCTATCCCTTTCAAATGTAAGGTTCAGAAGAGTCTAGCAGGAGCTGATAGGAGATTGGATTCTTTTAATCTCAGAAGGGGAGTGAAAAATTCAAGAGTAGAATGGCGGACGCATTTTGTTATTTGGTGCATGAATTGGTTCGACCAGCTTTTAAGCAGACATATTGTGATATTTTTTGTAACAGCGAGCTTGTAATATTTATATGAAAGATTGTCTTGGTAACGTATAACTATGATACAAAGTAGAGTTTTTTTTATTTTCATGGGTAATACCTAAAGTATTGCCTATTAAAAACTTTCTGTAGGTTATCAGTGAATGGGCTAAAAAGATATTCGTGTCAGTAGAAATAAACTGGTTGACTTATATAGGTACTGAAAGAGAAAACAATTCCTTCAGAAACGTATTAAAAACACAAATATACAAGATAAAATAAAAAAAGGAAACAAAAATTGGAAAATAATCAAAGTGTTCAGCTATTGGAACATAACTATTTTTTATTTCTGGGAAAAAGCACATGGCGCTATAGGTAATTTTGGTGATTTATCTAAAGCTTAAAGTTTAAAGCTTTTAACTGTGTAGAACATAGAACCTTATTGTTAAAATTGCAATTTTATGGTATTCAGGGTAAATTACTAAGTTTCTTAAATTCTTATTTAAACAATAAGATTGTATTTAAACAATAAGAAACAAAACGAGATCAAGTAAATGTTGCACAATAAACAGGGCCTAATATTTAAATAGGTGTACCTCAGGGCCCAATTCTAGGTCCGTTTTTATCTTTAGTTTATATTAATGATTTGTCCTATGTTGTGAAGGATTTATCTGAGGTAGTTTTGTTTGCAGACAACACTTCGTTGGTATTTAAAGTTAAACGACGCACTCAAGAGACAAATGACATAAATGAAACTCTCCGCTTGATTCGGAATTGGTATAATACAAATAAATTGGTCCTTAATTATAATAAAACTAAATGTATTAAATTTTCTTTACCAAATGTAAGGAGTATGACGATGAATGTTGCTCTAAATGGCGAACCACTACAATTTGTCAATGAAACTGTTTTCTTGGGCATAACCATTGATTCAACACTTCAGTGGGGTCCTCATACCTCTGCCCTATCTAGTAGACTTAGTACTGCAGCTTTTTCTGTGAGAAGGAATAGACAGTTAACGGATTTCCTCACAGCCAGGCTTGTCTATTTCAGTTACTTTCACAGCATTATGTCTTATTTCATATTGCTATGGGGTAATGCTTCTGATATAAAGTCTATTTTCATTTAACAAAAGAGAGCAATAAGAGCAATATATAGTCCACGAAGTGGTAAGTCCCTTAGATAACTTTTTCGCACTATTGATATTTTAACTGTTTACAATCAGTACATCTATGAAAAGATAACGTATGTAAGAAAATATAGTGACATCTTTGATAAGAATAGTAATCACCACAATTTCAGTACTAGAAATAAAAAAAAACAACTGCAAGTGCATAGTAAAATAAATTTAAACAGGTCATTATACTAACTCTATGCAAAAAAGCTTACTATAAAACAAGTTATTATTTGACCGATAAAATTGTATGGTCTGATATTCACGTTCTTAGTGTAAATTGGTTCTGTAACTAAACTATATATTTTGCTTAAAAATATATGTTAATATTTTTTTTTCACTGTTTCTTCTCCATAATAAAATACCTTGTGAAGTGGTGGTAGATTTTATTGACGTTCAAAAATAATTCTGTAAAGAATCTACTTTGAATAAAATATTATTGATTTTGATTTTGACTTTTAGAATAACTTAAATTAATAATACTTATTATACGTACGAACCTTTAAAGCTGCAAGACGTAGCAGCTATTTATACGTGTTTTCTTTTACACCATGTTGAAATTATCTGAAAAAAGAAAATATTTGGTTATTAAAGAAAAAAATCGTTAATTATTTTATACTTATTTGTTTAATATCCTATTTACCTCATATGTACCTATTTAGTTTACTATATCTACTAACTAATATTCTTCTTATTATTTATATTAATAAAAATAGAAAAAATAACTAAATTTAAGATGATTATGGTTGAGTGGTTATCAGTGTCACCTTAATAAACATAGGTAAGTTGCAAAGGGTAAATGGCATTCTCTATCTTGTATCTGCATAAAATTGTGTCTTATATCTGCATAACAAATTTAGAGCTATCAAAAAACAATAAATTTGTTACATAATAAAATCTAAATAATACAGATTAAAATTAAAATATTCCCATTAGGTAGGCATGTAAAAATTAAATGTGAAACGTAAACAAAATGTTTCAAAAAAATATCGAAAAATGTACCCATGTAAAACGAGATAGATGTATTGTTATTTCCTCAAACATATTATCACTTTAAGCCTTCCACCAGAGATGTGTAGGGTAGTGTTAAATCCATCAATCTCAGTGCTGGATTTTGATTGAATGAAGTTTCATTAAAATTAAGCAATTCAATACACATCCATAGCATAGCTACCTTGCTCAACTCAAGTGGAAAGGGACCTAAAGCTTAAAATATTGTCTATTTGACACAATCTTAATGAATTCTAAGTCAAAGGAACAGTATTCTTGAAGGTGTGTACATGATCATGGCATGAAACCACTCGTAAATAAACCAGGCTAGGTAGAGCCCGTTTATTTACAACCAAGTGCCTGGTAATCTTTACTAAGTGCACGTTTTACTAGCAAAACCGGGACCTCGGCTGCCACTTTATTTTATGTTAAGCAAATATTAATGACACACAATTTACGGCCCTACTCCAAAATGGATAATGGATATGGCCTCTCGTTCGGTAAGTTTGTGTAATGGATAATACTTGAGATAAGATTTTAGATGAATACTGCCACCTAATTGAAAAGTGTACTTGATATATTTTTTTCTTTTTTGTAGTAGGTACTTTTTTGTAGTCTACCTCTTATAGTTAGTCTTATATGCGAGTGGCAGGTTTGCGATTTATTTTTATTTTTTTATTTTATATGAAAGAGCTTACAAACCTACTTCCTACCTACCTACCTACGTACCTACTTAATTTAGTAGGTGATTGTACCTTTTATGCCTACGTAAAGTAGCAGAGATATGATTTTCTATAAATAATTTATGAGAATCTTCATTCTTTTAGGTATAAAAAAACTGGAAAAGATTGCATTACCTACATTACCTAGCACTAAAATTGTATATAAAGTGCCTAATAAAAATGGCTCGCAGAGAACTAAACAAAAATATAGCCTTATCTATTGTAATGTACGACTGATTTTCTAGTAGGTACCTACGATTATTTTAAACTTGAACATTAATAAGAAAATAATTATTAAAACTATAAGTGACCATAATGTAGTGACCATTCGTGTACACGAGGATGGGTAGTTGTAAGAAGATCATCAGTTGTGGTGGAGCTCGCTTCTCGCGAGAAACAGTGATTGATACGCAATAAACTGAATTTATTACGAGACTGCCATAAACTCGCGCCTGAATGGCTAATCATCTATTAATCGCAATTTAATGCATCAACACTGTCAAATAATACTTGAAAGAACAAGTGATAAAAGTTTATTGCCTAGTAATGAAAAGCGTAGCGGTATGGTCTACGATTCCCGTGGTTTCATAGGTCTACCTGGTTAGCTTTAGTTGTAGACTTTATAGGGCATTTATTTTTTTGGTTAAATCCCAGGAATAAAAATAAGGTTAGATTATTATTTTATATAATATGACTTTAATGGATTGTATGTATAAATATACAAGGTGAGTGATGACAAAATTGTAAAAAGTAACTATTTATAAATGTTTATCAATAAATTTTAATACATTTACGTAAATATATTATTATACTTTGTTAGGTACACTATTTTATATTACAATAATTAGGTACTCTATTTTCTTTTTACGCCATAATTTATATAAAAGTTATCATAATAATGGACAATTAGGTTAGCAATTTCCTTATCCTTAAAACATACACAAGACATAAAATGGACAGTAGTTTCGTATGTTTTATGAAAATCATTAAGTTTCAGAGTTCTGTGCACCCAAACAAGGTTGTGTTAAGGTAATAAAGATCCATTAAAGCATACGGAAGAACTCACAAACACACAATGCTCCATAACCTACCGCAAAAGTTTGACATTACAAGTGCGCCGATTGTTCCATTGTTTATCGAATAAAATTTATAGTACCTACTACTTACCGTTTATGAGAGCACTTGTACTATGGGCATTGACCTTTAAATGGCATGATAACGTGTTTTATATGACTAATTAACAATAGCTATATGTTATTAT
Source organism: Astraptes brevicauda (assembly GCA_018252015.1). Taxonomy (NCBI): domain Eukaryota; kingdom Metazoa; phylum Arthropoda; class Insecta; order Lepidoptera; family Hesperiidae; genus Astraptes; species Astraptes brevicauda. Next base: position 9,055 of record DWPW01000770.1, read on the forward strand.
TTGTATGTTTTAACGTTATTCTATAAAGCATAGGTGAGTTAGTAAATTTTCAGTTCTCGAAGCGATTGAATGAATGTTATTATTCGAAATTTGCTTCAAATGTGGATTGAACCTTTCCATTAATGTGTGTTTGTGGATATAAAAATTATAACTGCTATTAAAACCATCTCACTCGCAAAAATTACAACATTAAAATTTAAGACACAATATGTCACAAAATTTAAGTTCACATACTCATGATGCCAACTCCTAGCTCGTGATATAATTTATATCTGTTACCGTAAACCAGACTACCTCACAATATACTAGTACCTACTTAGGTATCTAATTGCGCGGTAAAATATTTTTCGAGAATCCTAAATTTCATATAAACAAGGAAAAGGTTTTATGTAGGTATAATTAATCCATATATCAGAATAGAATGATGAAAGTCGTGATTTGTACGGTAGGTAGTACCTACATACCGTTCCATTCAAAGGCAGAACCGTGGATCGCCCAAACACCGGTTGTTTAGTGATGTTGTAAATCAAATCATCAATTATCGACAATCGTTTACACTCGTGACGCCGCCGTGTAAACAATCCGGGCATTAAAATCCTGCTACCTATGTTTTACGACTATTCAATTTGGGGGAAAATCGATTTTATTCGCTTGATTTCTGATCGATTCACGGATAAAGTCGCTCGGTTGTTGCGCTTTGGTGTGTACGGAGTTTTTCTTTAGGAAGTGGTATGCGGATGCGGTTGCCTGGTGAGGATAGAGAAAAGTAAACAACGCGAACGTATGGTACTGGTTTGTTTGGTTTTCAATATATCTACCTAGCTACATAGGTCTTAGATGTCGGAAGTGCCGCACCAATTCTACAGCAAGATTATTTAAAATCATTAGGAAGGATAGCCATTGTGTGATAGAAATAATGAATAATGAATGCAGTGTGATGTTTAGTAGTGGTTTCTGCCAACGAATAAATCACTAATAATCAACTATTAAGATTAAAGTTTTTCTGTGATAATAAATACAGCTGTATACTACCTACTAACATATAGGTATAATGCAAATGACTATTAACAAACTTTAAACCCATTTAATAACGACACATGAAATATATTATTACTTACCAAACACTCCGCCACGTATAACTTTAAAACAGTCACTTTCAAATTTAATCACTTTAAGTTTTAATCTAATTTATCTCGCTCTTGAGAATCATAATTTCGTTAGCGAGTGTAACCAGCTTAGAGTCATCGGGACTACTGAGACCATCTGAACCAATTGTAACACATACAAGTATTTACGCCGCCAACAAAACACTAACAAATTGATATGTTTATCTATAGCGGACTATAAACTCATTCATTCTGGGCCCACCCTTTATGAGGGGATCCACCCTTCTGATTTAAAAAATTGCAAAATATTACATAAATAATAAAATAGTCCATCTTCTCTCAGTGTCCCCCATCTATC